>APFE031098183.1:0-13381 GCA_000404065.3 Pinus taeda
ACTCTCAAATATTTTTGGGTCCTACTAGTGTCTCGCCAATTGTTGTAGCTACTACAAAAACTCTCCACAATTCCTTCTAGTGCCTTGTATATACAAGTAATTGAAGGGGGTATTTTCTCAAGATTATGAAAATATCATATTGTCAAGTCTATCTAGCTTCTGTGAGCCTTGATCAACTCTCCCAACTTGAGATATTGGAGCAAGACTTGTGAACCTAATACAACTTGTTTGGCTAATAATAAAAAAGAAATAACCTTCCATGTTTTAGGACGTTGAGGAAACCCTTTGAGTGAGGTTTAAACTTAGCTTTCCTCGTTAATAGGAGTCTCCTTATCCTTGTGTAGCACTCCCTCATGCCTCTAGCATGTTCTATAGTTCCCCTTTCACCTTCATCTCAACATTTCACATTCAAAATTGAGCTTGAAACTTTGATTTAAGCCTTCCCACTCAATGTAGAGCCCTCATAGACCTTAAGCCTATGCTATAGCACCCCCCTTGAGCTCCTACCCAATGCTACAAGCCCAATATTTCCCTTTTTTTGTTCCTCCCTCTCACCTTTTGGCTTTGTCAAGTCTTCACAGTGCCTTAATGAACTTTTGTTCAATGCTACACTCCATATTTTAACAATTTAAGATGATTTTTCTCTCCCTTCAAGGTTCCACAATACATGGATAAGCCTATAGACAACACTATAGTTCCCTAGAGACCCTTAAGCTAAGAAACATCATCAAGTCTAGCCTTTTTAACTCATATGAGCTACTTCCTTTAGCATAGTGCCCTACTAAGAAACAAGAGAGCGTTGTAGCACCCAAATAACCCTCAATCTAGCGCTATATCACATGACTGAACCTCAAGTGGAGGGATTTCAAGTTTCTTAAAGTTTTCTCTTGATTTTAAAGTTATCTTTTGAGATTTTACTTACTTGAATTGAGTTAAAAAAATATCAAAAAGATAAAATCTTAAAGTGTAGTAAGGAAATTACTCAATTTAATGCATGCAAAAGATCCTTTAAAAAACTTTAAAAGAAGCTAAGACCCACTTGTTGACGGTGCTGGACTTGCCAACATTCATGGGATCTCCCCGATATGAAGTCCCAATTAGACTTCACACCGTTTGGTGTAGGAGTCCCATCCAAAATACGGCTCAGTTTCCGATGTAGTGGGTTTTAATGATGTGCCCTGGTTGCAATAACACATAGAGTGGTGTATGGTGACTTTGGTGGGAACAAGTGTGTGACTATGCGGAAATTCAAGTGTAATGCATGAAGGTTCTAATACACGAAGGGAAAATGAGTGAGTCCCTTAGAATCCTGTAATAGTATGCAACTTGGAAGGAACACATGAGCATAAATACATCACAAACTAATTTGCGAAATAGTTCACAAGTTATTAGTGATGGAATTATATAATAGAATGCATTCAACAAGATTCGTACCAATGCAAATGAAATAGTTCATAAGCATAAGCATAAGTTAAATAACATACATTACAAACATAACAAGCACATTCCTACTATATTCATAACATATGCATGAAAATGCATCGGCTTTGTGATTTTATTAAGTGAAAGTTCCAATCATACATATACCGTTGACGGACCACTAGCCCCAATAGTGGAACATGAAGTCAACACCTACTCCTCCAACAAAGATACTCCCTTTATGCTACGAAGAAGCCAAGGATCTCACAAACTCTCAAGCTCCTGATTCTAAGCCTAACTCTAGCCAAAATCTTAGCTCCTAAAAGCCCTTTACATGAGTTATGAGGCTCTATTTATAACAAAAGGGGTGACTATTCACTTCCCCTTGTGACTCTTGGACTTCCCTAATGACTCTTCAATTTATTACAAAATGAGTCTTTACATTCATTACAACATGACTCTTCACATTCCAATATTGACACTTGGAATTCCACTTGCAAATTAATTACAAAAGAATATTATTATACACTCATACCCATATAAGACAAAATTAGGTAGAGCCAACTAGACAGCCTAATAAGACAAAATAATTAATCTTGAGTTTGGGGAATATTCGGCTCAACAACTTCCACTTAATGTTTCTCGGTTACGTAACGGTGCCAAAATTTGTACTATGCAATGACATCCCCAAACTGTGTGATGGTGTCAAGCTCGAAGAAGACTCTAGCCTCCATGGCATCTAGGTACACTGACTTGGAACCAGTTTGAGTTTCCTTCTTGAGTAGGAGCAAAATTGTGTTGATTTGAATAGGGCCAGCAATCTACTTTTGCATATTCTGTTTGTTTACCTCAAGATCTTCCTTGATGGTTGTCTATCTCAATTTTTCCAAGTGTTCTTCAATCTCCTACCTGACCTGATTCCTGTGCCTCATCTATATGAGTGAGTCAACCAAGAAGTCCAGGCTATTGTACAATCGTGCATATGAGGCCTGAGTGTTAGGAATAAAGAAAGCGAGTTTTTTCTTATTATGGATGAGCATCTGAACCTTTTCTTTATCCAACTCTGCCTCTTACCTTTTTTCTTTCCCAATTCAAGCAATTCCCCTTTGTATTGCATTGACAATTCATGCATGGTAGCAATAGCTGATTGCACAACCTTGATATTTTTGACATAATATTTACATTTTTGTTGTAACCCATGAAAGTAGACAACTTCCTTATGCACGGTAACATTCTCCTCATAAAGAATCCTCATCGTATCTACCAGTGTTGATACTTCATTGAGTAACGTTTCCTTCAGTTCTTCCATATAGACCTGTGCAAGAGTTGTTTTCTATAACTATGCTCAGAGTTGTTCAACCTCTTACCTAGCAGCTTGCAAGTTCTTTGTCAATTGTTTGTTCTCAACCATGAGGTAGTTTGTGTTTGAATTTGTAGCACCTATGAAGGCTAAGTTGGTTGCGGAAATGGCACCTGGATTTCTTCTGGTTTCTGTCACAATCAACCTTTCTCTGATGAATGTAGGAGATGCGAGGTTGTCCGGAATTTTTTTCTTCCATGCTTGTACACTTTTGTTCTGAAGTTCGTCATAAGTTAGATTGTATGTGTCCATAACCAAATCGTCATCAATAAGAATAATTTCCTCTTCCTCACTTGGAGCTTTCTCTGCCGAAGGAATAGGAGACTGAATGGTGACTTGTTGTGTACCTAGAATTAGGTCGACATCTTGCTTTTGTGGCTCCGTTTCCTCCTCCATGTCTTGGATATTGATCAACTCTTCAATCTCTCAAGTGAGCTCCTTGTCCTGCATTTGCTTTCTCTCCTCCTCTAGCTGTTGATTATGTTATTGTTCTTCAATTTGTCTTCATGTTGTTTCTACCACTATTAGTTTTCGCCTTTCTTCTTCTTCCTACTTCTTCCTTTCTTCCTCCAACATCTTCTGCTCTCTTTCTTTCCTCTGCTTATATTCTGCTTCTTGAACCCTTTGTTTCCTCTTATTCTCTATGGCCACTTTCAGTATGACTGGATTTTATTTCATCTTGCGGCTTCACTCTCCCCTTGTATTGTGCAAAACTTTCTTATTTCCCTTCTCACGCATTGAGTTGGGCTCTTCCGCTGGTTCTGCCTCTGGAGTAATTTCCTTTCATGGAGAAACCTTTGAAATTTATGCAAAACTGACCGGCTCGTGGGACTTGGAGGCATTGTAACAATTCTTCCATGGTTCTTCCTCTGGCCAGTGAAATGTCCTACTTAACCATTGGAAATGGATCCTCGCATGGTGGTCTCTAAAAACATTCTAGGGATCGTACGGGTTGAGGTCTAGAGTATTGAATGAAATCTTTTCTATCGTTCGTCTTTCCTTTGGTATCCATGACTTTCATATTCTTTATCTTGTACAATCCGATTTACATAGGAAGAGTTGGATAAGGGGATTTTTTCTTCCTGTGTAAAGCTATTGACAACCACGTGGAGAGATGATAAAAACTTCTTGCATGACTAAATTATAGGTGGAATACCTTGATAAAATATATGTCAACTTTTGTGCATTGAACACACTGAGGAAAATGCCATCCGGTGAGGCAAACCAATCTTCTATCTCTGACACTGCTTCCATTGCCCCACATGATATGTAATGTGGTTCTTCCTCAAAGATCAACATGTACTATGGAATGAGGAAGTGATCAATTAAATTCTCCATTACTCCTTTATGGTTGCACTCAGAAAGAAACTTGCAATACACATACATGACAGGCTCCTGTGGTGTCCAAGTCCAATTCATGCCAGGGAATGCATTGTGTGCACAGATTGCATCTAATAGATATGTATACATGTAAAATCTAGCTTTCCCTCCCTTGGGAGGATTTAGGGAATTGACTACATGGATCCACAACTACTAAGCCAACAAGTCTAAACACTTGAATGGTTTACCTTCGTTCACAACCTGGTTGAGTAAGAATGTCCACCCTTCAAGAAAGGTCTTAGTGCTCTATTGGTTGTAGATTCTACAACATAAAACTATCAAGAGCTGATAGGCCCTCCTGAGATATTTTGTCTTGTAGGTGTTGGTGGGTGTTTGGTGAAACTTTGTTGTCTCTTTCACCCTTCCTTGACAATATCCTTGGTGCTCAAGTAGTTGGTTGTCGCATAAGAGTAAGAATCCATGGGCGATTCAAGCTCAGGAAAACGGTACATGAGATGATAGTCTGCTGCAAGAAAAGAAGCAAGCCTTTATCCGCTAACACTATTGAGAGTCATAGTCTTTGGATCTATATGGGATAGTATCCAATAGACAATATTTGTGCATGGAAAAGTCAGATATCTGCATGCAATGCTGTGTAGACCTAATCGTCGGACATTGACATACACATGTCGGTCTTCCATATCTGCTTTGAAGGTTCTTGCTAAGAAAAATTATGTCACCTTCTCCCATGTGATATCTGATTCATTTTCTACAAACAATTGAGTGTCTGAATAAACTGGAAAGTAAACTAGCATACTCTCAACTACCTCCCTAGTGTTGCTCTCTGTGGTATCCTTTGAAGCAGATCTCTTTGGTTCCATGATGTCAGTGATTGATGAAGAGAAATTATCAACACCTGTAATATCTGTGGGAGGAAAAAGCACTCATGGCAGACATAAATTAGCTTCAGCAAATCAACTTACAAATAAATATCAAGCAACAACCACATGGAATGATGAGGAAAATTGTGCATTTTTTGATGTGAAGGAGGGATAGTGGAAGCTTGAACTGTGCATTGCGTAGTCACAACATCCAGTGGTGTAGCCTGAGGCTAGAGACTATGCAATGCACAATTTTGCCTAGGCAGACTTAAGTGGAGACTGCACATTGCATGATCTTAGTGGCCAAGGGATGGACTTGAGCCCTGGAACTACAAAATGAGTAGTTTGTCCAGCCAGGTATTGCGCATTGCGTAGTCACAGAAGCCAAGCTAACAACTTGAGCCTTAAACTTAATGCCCGGCTAGACAAAGAAAACATTGACCAAGGAATGAGAAGATATTCCCTGTAAGAGTTTGGGAAACAAGAAAGTCCGAGTGATGGTGCAATTCAAAGTGTAGATCTAACTAAGTATGGATATATCAATGCAAAACAAGTGCAGAAGATCAACATGCAAAAGGAAAAAGACATGGAGAGTTGTCGAAACAACGACCACTAATGGGAAAAAACAAGAAAACTAATGTGACATTGGTAAAAGGTGAATGGCAAACTGAACCAACACTTCTACAATATAATATACATTAAAAATCCAATAACCATGAGAAGAAACAAGCAAAACAACATTCACATAAGCCAAATGACAAAAAACGATGGAAAAAGTGACAAAAGAAAAACTCACCCGGAAAAGCGCTGCAAACTCCACTGAAGGCTCCTTAATCTCCTTGGGAATGCTAGATATCCATTATCAAATGTAAAAATGAGCTCTAGGGGTGTCCATTATATAGATCTAAGCCGATTAGGGTTTATGATGTGCATACCTAAAATCAAGGAAAATGTGACACTTGGCAGAAAGTTCCAAAACCACCTTCGGGAAACTAATTAGTGAATCGCTATTTTATAATGATGTTTTTTTTTTTTTTTTTATTTGTTGGGAAACTTGCATGCACACTGCCAAGAAGGATTGTGTAATTCCCGAGTACTGTGCAACTTCTTGACTTAGTGCATTACGTAGTTTCTGAGCTCAAAAGATGCTTTGCGTAGTTTCCATAATCAAGGATGGGATGCCATCCAGAATTACACAATTTTCATTCTCAAGGATGGCCTACTAATAATAATTGTGTAGTTTATGGAGGAAAGGTTGGTATGCCTTCCAAGATTATGCAATTTTTGGAGGCAAGCCTAACAATGTTGCCAGGTCAAGTCAAGAGTTAGCTTTTGTTTGAAAGATATCAAGTTGGGATCAGTACATCACAAGAAAATCATGAAAATATAAGCCTTTTATCCTAGCCTGAATACTTGACACAATAAAAGATAAGCTCATGTGGACAAAAGGAAGGCTCCAAAATCATAGCATGGGCAAAAGTTTGGAGAGTGGTTTTAGAAATTACAACACTTGGCGATACATTGGTGGAACTCTAGCTCTCTGTATGGGTCTGATCTCATGTAAAACAGGTTTAACTCTTTAGGAAGTATTTTTCAATTCATTGATCATCGTAGCTTCTTCATTTATCTTGTGTTAAAGATATAGTCCCTACCATTCTCTTTATCGATGGCACACTTAACCAAGCCAAGTCAAACTAAGCTTTTTCGATTGGGGATGAGTATAAAGATACACAAGTGAAAATAATTCTCAGAGTCTTAGTTTTCATCTCTGGTGTTGCTCCGCTTCCCGCATACTTGGACAGTACCCCGACGGAGTCACTTTAGGAACACAAATATTGCTTCACTGCTAGCGAGCCTAGACAATACCCCTGTGGAGTTGCTTGCTTCATCTCTATGCGTAGGTAGCCTTTCTCTTCTTTCGCCTTTTATTATATGTGTGTGTGTGTATTTTGTTTAAAGAAATATGTATAGCCACTTATTAATTTCATAGGGCAGAAGAGGGATCCCAACTTATGAGAGCATAAGAGGTTGTCCCTTCAGAAATGGATATTTATATACCTCTGACATAATTGTTAAATCACTACAACAAAACATGCAATTTGTGCTAGATTTAGCACCAGATTTTAGTGCATTGTTTTTCCAATTGGAATGAGCATTCTGGCACTAAATCTGAATCTATTGTACAATTTTTAAAACGTCATTTTTTGTGCCATTTTTTGCATCCTTTTTTTGCATTATAGTTTACGTCTAATTTTGCACCACTTTCTGCATCTAGTTTTGCACCTTGTTTTATGACAAATTTTTCTTCCAATTTTGCACCAGGATTTGCATCTAGTTTTACGATAGGTTTTGCTTCTAGTTTTGCACCAATTTTTACATATGTTTTTGCGTCTTTTTTTGCTTCCAATTTTGTGACATTCTTTGCTTCTAGTTTTGCACAATCATTTGCATCAGGTTTTACACCATATTTTGGATTCAATTTAGCACCTTTTTTGCATCCAATTTTGCACCAAATATTGAATATGATTTAGCACCAAATTTCAAATCCATTTTTGTGCCCATTTTTGCATCTTATTTTGCACCCCTTTTTACACCCACTTTTGAATTTGATTTGTCTCCCTTTTTTGCACCATAGTTTGCATCATTTGTTGCATCCCATTTTGCATCGTTTTGAACACCATTTCTCACATCCAATTTTGCATCCCTTTGAGCATACAAATTTTCATCTAGTTTTGCATCCTATGTTGAGCCATGTGTTGCGTCCACCTTTGCATCCCATTTTGTGTCTAATGTTATGTTCAATTTTGAGACATTTTTTACGTCTACTTTTGCATTTGTTTTGCACCAAGTTTTGCACCGCTTTTTTCACCTCATTTTGCATCCAACATTGCATCTCAATTTGCATCCGATTTTTAGCCATTTTATGCCCAATTTTGCACCATTTTTTATGTCTACTTATGTGTCCAATTTTACACCATTTTTTACATCCATTTTTGCATAATTTTTGTTGTCTAATTTTGAATCATTTTCAGCATCCAAATCTACATCATTTTTTCTGCCTCATTTTGTGTCCACATTAACATCTCATTTTGTGCCTAAGTTTGAGTCTAAATTTGCATCTACTTATGCATTATTTTTGGCATCCAATATGGCGTCATTGGTTTCACCCTTTTTTTATCCCCATTTTGCATGTTTTTTTGTCTTTTCTTACATCCATTTTTGTGCCCAATTTTTCATCCAAAGTTTACACCATTCATTGCATACTCATTTGGCATCTAAATTTGCACATTTTTTGCTTATTTTTAGCACCCAACTTGGCATCCTCTTTTGCGTCCAATTTTACGTCTAGTTGTTTGTCCCTTTTTATATCTAGCTTGGTGTCCATTTTTGTGTCCTTGTTTTCACCCAATTTGGTATCCTTTCGTATGCCATGTTTGGTTTCCTTCTTTGTGTCTAGTGTTACACCCTTTTTTACTTCTAGTTTAAAACCCATTTTTTGTCCTTGTTTGCATCTTGTTTTGACACCTAGTTTAACATCCAATTCTACTTCCAGTTTTGCATCCATGGTTACACCTCATTTGGCTTCTTGTTTAGAGTTTAATTTTCTTTCCATTATGACCCCCCTCATGGGTTCATTTTACTAATTTCAATTACATAGTGAAATATATTATAGTTTCTAAATATCATTAAAAAAATATGACAATTCAAATTGATAACATAGTGTTTATAAAGAAATTTAAGTGAAACTTACAACATCCATCCAAAAAATAGCAATAATATCATATATAATAATTCTACATCAAAATCATTAGCAATTTTCAATATACATATATGACTACCAAATCAATACCTAACACAAATATCATTATTCCAAGGTAAATTCACAACATTCATCCAAATAGTAATATCATCATACATAATGATTCTCCATAAAAAAACATTGACAATTTCCAAGACATATATATAAAGTAACAAGATAATACTAGTAATATCATCATGATCTTTAATCAAATCAACTAAAATCCAAATGTGTGACTATCAGATCAAAATCTTTCATGAATATCATTATTCCAAAGTAAATTCACAATATCTGTCCAAAGATAGTAATATCATCATACATAATAATTCTCCATCAAAATAATGTTGATAATTTTCAATACATACATAAAGTAACAATATAATAATGATAATATCATCATCATATTTAATAAAATCAACTAAAATTCAATGTATGATAACCAAATCAAAATGTTTCATAGATACCATTATTCTAAGGTAAATTCATAGCATCCATCTAAAAATAGGAATTTCCAAGATCATCAAGATATCACTAGCTAGCACCACCAAGATCATCCTCATGATCATTAACGTGGTCATCATCCTAACCATCATGATCATTTTTATCCACATCATCATCACCAATCTTATAACCATCACCAACGATATCACCATCCTCATCATCATCATCTCCTACATTTAATGTATGTTTAGCATAGTCTAGATCATCTTCTCTGGGGTCATTACCTATAACATTCTTGAAAAAAAATTCAATATTACATGTTAGTATTAATTCAATAGCACAATGCATATTTTGGTTACAATGCTAACCATAAAATGGGGAAGGATACAATAACATATAGTAGTACTGAAAAATAAAATAAAAATTTGGCTTAAGATATATTGGAGATCCAGTTAAGAGTATGCTTGTAATTCACATTAAGTAGTAGAAGCCATTCTTAATGCATATGAAGTAGGTAGCCAATTGTTCTTCATATTCTATTGTGAATGTTTCTTATGAAGACCCAGTGTTTCATAGAAAGACAAAGCGTATAAAAAACAGGTAGCACTACATTTGGAAGCTAGTACAAACTAGTTATACTCCTTGGTTTATTTGTAGGGATCAATAGCCCACAAACCTTCACCAACTTTGTTGCATCCATTTTATCACTAGTCTATCAAGTAGAAATCCATACATAAGTTCACGAACAACATGAAGTGCTTCTAAAAAAAAAACAAACATGGGGTGCACCCATCTATATAACATTTTAGGAAGAGTTATCTTTTCAAAGTTCAAAGAATTAGAGAAAGTGATGGCCTAACTAAACAACAACTATACAGTAAAAAGGAAACTACTAGTGCAACTGGATAATTTTCCACAAAATTTAATGTTAGGAATCAATAAAAACAATCATAACATCAAAACAGTGAGTATTGATCTCATAACACCAAAACCAAAACATTTATTTTATTAGAAATTTAATTTTCGACACTTTATTTCAATGATGTATATTTTATCTAACTAAATTATCAAAAGTGCTTGGCGTTTCCATTTTTTGTTTTATTTTATGAAATTCTTATCCTTAAATCAATAACATAAATAGACATAACAAGACATCTGCTATGAAATTACAACCAATGAAATTGGGCATTAGCCAACACCCAATTATTAGAATGGTCACAAACCTGTTTGGAGTATTAGGCAAGTTATCAAATCAGTCACCTCACACTTCCTATGGAAAAAAATGATGTATGAGGAAATTTTAAAAAATACTCAAAGATATCACTAAAATAAACAAGTTTCCAAATCTAGATCCTATATTGATTCAATTATGAGCTCTATGTGTTCGTCAAGAAAATATTTTGACCTCCCGAACATATGCTCATCCCAACTTGCCTTGGTAGGTAGGGGAAAGTGGAAAAACTAGTAATGACGACTATCATTCTATGTACTCTTACAAAAACCCAATAAATAGAAGTAATCATTACTTAATAGAAGTAAACATTATTTAATATGCAACAGACTATGTCGAATGGTCGACATCCACACAGTGGAAATATTTCACTGAGTAATATTGGGCTTTGTTGAAATTTGAAACTCAGTTTACTTGCTTAGGGTGCTTGTGAGTAGTTTCATTAGCCTTAGGAGTATAAGGACGGCCCCTCCGACTCAACTCCAAAGCTCCTTGATGACTAGTCCCATGTATACTAATTACTCTGATTAAAAAAAATAAGACTTTAATGACAGGTTGTCTTAGATTACACAAGACAATGAATGGGCAAGATGAAACTATGAAAGGGTGATGGTTCCAACCTACCATGATTTTACCAATTTCTCACCATTCTATGTACTCTATGGAGAATATATTGCTTTGACAACATTGTCCCAGTAGAATCATTATAAAAACACACAAGGGAGAGGCAAACACCATCTACTATGCAACAATTTAATGATTGTTTCTTGAAACTGGGCTGAATTTTTAATGTGCAGGGTGGAAGAATGTATAGATGATTGTCTCCAACCTACCCATATTTGTTTCTTCCAGTTTTGAAGCAGTAAACCTTAAGGTTTTCCATAACTGAACAAACAAGAACAGGTATGGGCATTGAAATTTTGGTAGCTTAAGATCCAAAGGATTAGCAACACCTCTCAAGAACTCAATATGTGCACCATTAGGCTACCTGGTGCATTCACCAACCCACAATATATGAGTAGAGAAATCATACCATAGTCCAGAAGTGAAATCTTCGCTGGTAATTGCTTGCTCATATGGGAGTAGAAGGCATTCACGAGATGTCCAGAATTCAGTGGAATTCATAATGAGATGGTCAACTGTAAGGCCACAAGTTGAGATGAATCCAAGAGCTTTGTCGATGTGGTGGGAAAGATCCATATATACCTGAAACACATACACATAATCAAGAATAGAGAATAAGAAAATATAGATTAATTCAAAAAAAATTGTAATGCTTTGCAAAATTGTAAATGAAATTTGAAAGCTTTTGCAAGGCCTGGTGAAAATCTAACTTCTCCCCTTGCTCGTTGGTAGAGGTGAAAACCAAATTCCACTTAATAACACGTTGCATTGTTGCATAACCTCTTGTTGCAAACACCCAAATAAGGTTGAGGGTTGCAACAACTTGGAAAAAAGCATGAACCATACTTTGAGCATCTGGTTGTCGAGCTTTCAGGTTGAAAGTATCATTGTTAATATTATCTACTTTGTAACTTGGTAGTTTCATACCATCCATAGTTTCAAAATCATATGATCTGGTTTTAGAAAATTTCCCATCCATTCGCCCCACCTTAGACAGAATAAAAATTTTTGTTAGTTAAGCCTCTATTACCACTGCAAATTTAACATTGCACCAAATAAAACTCTTCCTGAACATTGCAAACTGTCAATGATTCCTTAAAAACATAGTGGTTTCTTCGTGATTCATTCACTTTCAATGCCTCCAATAAATTGGAAATATACTCTGAAAAATCTAAAACAACACCCTTTATAGAGTCAACTTCACTATGCGAGTTGTTCACAAAACTATTGATAATCAAATCCATGTATGACAAAATTAAAAGAGTTTTTCATTATGGATGATCACCCACCAATTTCCATTTCTCCATTGATCTAATTGGTAAGTTGGAGCACTTACCATGATAGTGAACCAGACTCAAAACTCTGCGGGGAAGAAAATATTTTGGTTCCTACGACCAAGACTAGTGCAAGTTCTATGGACAAATAATGCATGATTTTATAGGAACCAATGGATACAGGCAGGTTCACACAGTGAGAAATTTGATAGAATAGATACACCTCAGCTGTGGCATCTAGGATGACAAAAAATCTCACTGGAAAAAGAAAGCAAGACAACCATTTACCTATAAAAAAAGAAAAATTATCATCGACCCTACAAAACAAGCAATAGTTTGCCATTAATACACTAGTTTTTCACAGTGGCATATATGCCTTTAAAGATCAAAGTCAGAACCACCATGAAAGTCACAACACAAGTAAAATCACGTTATGATGAAATTTATACAATTTTCCTCACCAACCATAAGTTTCTCCTTGCAATGAGATCAAATCACTCTTCCACGATGATGTGTGTTTTGTTCCATAATTTGAACCTTCTGCAAGTAACATTGTATTTGTCTTGATTTGGGACTAGTCAGGCTCCCAGTTAGTTTCCTAGATCTAACTTGTTTAAGATATTTATAAATTTAAACCAAGGCTTGCTTGCATGTCTCTCATAGAATCCCAATTATAGTCTTTGGTTCTCTGTGCTTTCCTTTTCCATGTTTGTTGTCACACAACTTCGAGAGTCTTGTAGATGCTTCACAGATAAACCGCTACATTTCTAATTAAATAGATGCCAAATTGACATCTCATGAAATCAATTGATGTAAAAAGAGCACTTCATATAAAACAACAATCAAGTTCCTATGAACCACTACTTTGCAAAATATCCATATTTCCATTCTCCAAATTTTAGTTATTGCAGCAAGAGGGAAAATACCATGAAAAAAAAACTTTGACAAAGTAGATATATGGGCAAGGTAATTTAAGGTTGTGATTCCATTGGATACCTTATTGTTTACTGCTTACAAGAACATTTCAGGTGG
>APFE031098184.1:7827-17890 GCA_000404065.3 Pinus taeda
GATCCTCATGATAAAGCATTTCACCCGACATCAGAAGATTTACGACCTCATGCTTTAGGGGGCAACTGTTATAGACATATTTGGGCACTGCAACCCCAATCACATATGTCAATAAACCAAGGGCTCTCAAACCCCTAAAAGTGTTGTTTAAACCCTAAAGGATCAAGGTCAACTGATTACATAATTTCCCATAAGTTCTCCCTGAAAAACTACTTAGAACTGGTCAAAACTGGACCATACAGACTGCTCCATGTTGAGGGTGTGATGCATCTCACCTATTACGCACGGGGGGTGCGATGCATATGGAAAATCCCTTCTGTAGGGTGCGATGAGCGAAAGTAGACAAATGGCAAAGGACGTTTGCTAGGTGGAAACTGAGAGAATCTTCTAGAAACTGCTCATATGACACTTGCGTCTCTGAATTTGCCCAGGGATGAGTAAGAGATCATGAAATCTCCAAGTGGAACCGAGAACTATCAATGAAATGACACCAATAAAAAACCCAGAAGCTGACTCACCCCCCTGCAAATATCTATATATGGATCCCTCATCCTAGAGATCCAGAGGCTGGAATTTTGTATTTTGTAAGGAAGTGTTGTTGGTTTCTCTGTGAGACATTGTGTTGTTGGGTGATCTAGCTTTTCATGAGGTGAAGAGGGCTTTCATGCTGGGAGGAAGGCGCTGGATCAGACAGCTCAGTTGTAATCCTCTCTTCTACTTCTATCAATAAAGTTATTTGAGTTTTCCTCCATATACTTGTGTATTTTTGAATCTTGTATTTATGTATGCATTTGTATGGTTAATGTACTTCTAATTCTACATTATTTATGGTATCATAGATCTCCATGCTTTGATGGTATTTTGCTGCTTTGCCTCTATAGGTGTTCTTTGAAGTGGGACAAGTGAGAAAGGAGTGGTGAAGCTCTATCAAAGGAGAGAGGAAACAAGCAAGGAGCCAAGTGAAAGACTAAGGTTGGTTCTCTCTGCGGAAAACACAAGTTACTTTGAATTGTTTGTTTCTAAGATAGCTACCCATCTTAGTGGGATTAGCAGATCTGAATAGAAACTAGTTTTCCCAGAAACACCAACCTGTCAACAATAGAGGAATTTGGCTCGGGTAGAGGCCCTTCTCGAAATCTCATTGAATATGAAGTTAGGGTTGAGGGTATACCTGAAAGCCATCAAGAAACTTGTTAGAGGCAATCTTAGGGTCAAGTACCTGCAAATAATTCTCAAATGTAGTTATGATAATGATTAGATACCTGTGAGGAATGACGCCATAGTTGGAGCCTTCATACCTACAAGCCACCATCTTTTTTCAACCGCAGCTACCAGAGGAAATGAAAGGAGAAGGGAGCATCCTATATTAAACAAACCTGGTCGCTACGATAGAGAGGTATCTCTGTTCGGCCGTCGGGATTGAGGAAGGAGCCGAGACCTTCCTTCTAAGCATACCTACAAACATCACTGTGGTCAGTATAGGTGAGTCGAGTAGGTAGTTGCATTATCAATTCATAAAAAAAATATGTGTATAGTGGACTACCTTAGTGTTGTTTCCCACCTGAAGGCGATATCCATCTGCTTCTTGAACTAAAGGAGGGCATGTAAGGGTAGAGGTAGAAACCCTCATTCCCGTGTCCTTCAACCTACATATTCTGGAGTTTCCCTCTCTCATTAGACAAATGAAATGGAATGGAATGGTGAGGTTATGGATTATTCCAAGTTAGAGTCCCCATGTCGGAGCCACCTGCAATGGGCTAGACGTAACATTCAAGACCTCTGCATCAATCAGATTCAAGTGGAGGAGTCATCACCCCTACCGAGGAGAGGACAGATGGAGTGTAACCAGGAGCTTGAATGGATAGCAGTGTAAATGTTTTGGTGTTACACTTATGTCAATCCTTAATACGTGCCAACCCTTGTATCTCTAATGATCCCTTAACCTTTATATATTCTATGCAATAAATGGGGTAAGTTATAAAGTTGTTTATGGTAATTATGAATTTTTTTTTTTTTTTTTTTTTTTTTTTTTTTTTTTTTTTTTTTCGAGGTGTTACAAATGGTATCAGAGCCTAGATTCATGCATTAAGGCTTCTGAGTTAGATAGTATACAACATATCTTTTTGTTGTTGTTATGCTTAAAAGCTTAAAAATGTACAATAAACAATTGAGCTGTAAATGTGAACATAGAGACAGAGGCAGAAGTCTGCAGCCAACATGCAAAGGAGCCCTAGGATCCAGACCTACTGAAGGTGCCTTATGTAGAGGTTAATCCGGATATATGGATACAACTGGGAGAGGATTCTCGACAAGATAATGATGTGCTGCTTGAAACAGTGTAGCAACTACATGGAGAGATGATAAATTTGAGGTTTGATAATGAATGCATGAGGCAGGAGCAAGAAAAGATTCTCAAGAGCCTGTCCGACTGCCAGAATCAATGAGGGCTAAACCCCAGTATGGAGGACAAAGAAAGAATACCAACAACTCACCATGGTGAAGATAATCTCGAGTCAGCGGAGGGACATAAGGAGGACAAAGAAGGGCGTTCAGATAACTTGTCAGAGCAAAGGAAAACCAAAAGGCAAGAGACAGAATTGCAAGGTGAATTTAAGAAAAGAAAACCATCACTGTTCGAAGGAGAATCCAAGGAGGCTGCTGAAGCATGGCTGATTGATATGGGGAAATATTTCCAAATTTATGAATACATTGACAAGCTCAAAGCATGTTTAGTGGTTTATCAGTTACAAGGAAAAGCCACTCTCTAGTGGGAAGAAATCGAGACAGTGAGAAAGATTGATGAAGAATAAGTGACATGGCAAGAATTCCAGAAACACTTTAAGGATAAATACTTGACTGAGCGTTACTATGATGAAAAGGAAAAGGAGTTCCATGAATTAAGGTTGGGAACCTTAACTATAGACGAATATGTGATGAGGTTCACCTCCTTGTTACGATATGTTCTGTACATGCAGGAGGAGAAAGCAAAGATTCAATGATTTATTAGCAGTTTGCCCAATTTCATGAAGGAAAAATTGGAATTTGACTATCCAAGGTCAATGGATGATGTGATGTGTAAGGTCCATATTTGTTACCAACAGAAGGAGTAGAAACATGAGGCACCCAAAGGAAGTTCAAGCAAAAAATTGAGGAATCTACCACCTAATAGACAACAGAAATTTGGAAATGGACGAAATAGTCAAAAGAGAACCTTTGGAAAGTTTTTTAGGAATCCACCAAAATTTCTAGCATACCTCGATAACTAAGAGACAAAAGGTATTAATAATCCTGTGACCGAACAACCAAATAAGCCACCTCTGCTATGCTAGGGCTATGGAGAATCATACTATTATAAGAACTTCCCACACAAGGACATAATTGAATAGTTGTCCAATATGCAAGAAGCTTCTACAATTGGAGATATACCGAGAAGTATGCCCAGAATTAATGTCGCATTGGACGACCATCGGGTAGAATAGCAGCCCACTATGATTGAGTGTGAAGGTATGATTGTTAATCAACCTGTTTCTGTTTTATTTGATCCAGGCACTAGCCCGAGTTACATTAGCCCCAAGGTGGTAGAAAAATGTTTGCTGCCCAGTAGCAAATTTAAGAAATCTTGGCTAATACAACTAGCCACCGGAGCTAAGAGGAAGGTGTCTGCCAAATTAGAAAATTTCCCTATCATAGTTTCACGGCAGCTCATTCATGCTGACCTAAAGATATTACCCCTAGGTTCCTACGATGTATTGATAGGAATCGACTGGTTATAAGGAAGTTGATCCTTAGTGGATTGTAAAAAATAAATCTATTAGCTACCTTACAGAACTGGGACAAATAAACGAAATTCAAGGAATCCTGAAAAGCATGAAATTATGCCCCAACACTACTAACTAGCTGGGAAAATGCATTAGAAAAGGCTGTCGGATTTACAATGTTCAGGTAGGATATTCTAATGACAGAAATAAAATGACTTCTTTAGAAAACATCCCTGTAATCCAAGAATTTGAGGATCTTTTTACATAAAATATTCCCGGACTGCCCCCTAGATTTTACTATTGAACTCATACCTGGAGTAGTCCTGGTTTCAAAAGCCCTTTATTGCATGAGCGTCCCTAAGTTAACAGAACTTAAAATGCAGTTGCAAGAGCTTCTACACAAAGGGTACATTTGTCCCAGTGTATCACCATGGGGAGCCTCGTTACTGTTTGTTTGAAATAAGGATGGGACTTTAAGGTTGCGCATTGACTACCGGCAGCTAAGCAAACTCACCATCAAAAATAGATATCCCTTACCTCAGATCGACGATTTATTTGACCAAGTTCAGGGGACCATCATATTCTCTAAGATTGATCTAAAATACGGTTATCACCAAATCCAAATAAAGGACGAGGACATCTGTAAGACTGCCTTTGGAACTCGCTATGGCCATTACGAGTTTGTAGTACTGCCTTTCGGCCTTACAAATGCCCCAACTACTTTTATGATTCTAATCCAAAATATATTTCAACCTTTCCTAGATAAGTTTGTGCTGATTTTTATGGATGATATTTTAATTTATTCAAAAAATTAGGACGAACATGAACAACACTTAAGAATCGTGTTGCAAATCTTGTGAAATAATTAGCTATATGCTAAATATAGCAAATGCGATTTTTAAAAAGATAAAATTTATTATTTGAGTCATGTTATATCAGCTGAGGGCATAGTAGTCGATTTATAAAAGATAAAAACAATAATGGAATGGACAGCCTCGAAAAATGTTGCTGATATCCAATCCTTTTTTGGCCTAGAAGGTTATTACCATCGATTCATTAAAAAAAATTCAAATATATCTTTTCCTATGACCTCCCTACAGAAAAAAGGGTGTGCTTTCCTTTGGACAACAAAATGCTATCAGAGTTTTGAGTAGCTGAAGCAGTTACTCACCACGGCACCGGTACTGAAGGAAGCAGATCCAGAGAAATCATTCGTTGTTTGCAGGGATGTGAACAAGGAAGGAGTTGGTGGGGTTTTAACTCAAGAGGGAAAGGTCATTGCATATGAATCCTGTAAATTGAAGGACTATGAACAACAGTACTTTGCTTATGATTTAGAGTTAACCACAGTTGTACACGCACTTAAAATGTGGCAGCACTACTTTTTAGGGAAGAAATTTCTACTGTTAACTGATCATAGTAGTTTAACAATTTTTTTTAATCAGTCAAGTTTGAATGCTCGGTTGGACTGCATATCTAAGCGAGTTCGACTTCAATATGAAACATCTTAAAGGAAAGGAAAACAGAGTGGATGATGCATTAAGTAGAAAGATGCATTGTGTCTAGATACAACTTAGTCAGGTACAATCTAACCTCCCTGAAATCATCAAGGAAACATCCTTCAAGAACCCAGAATATGCTTTTCTATTGCAGCAAGCAGCAGAAAATCGGACAAAGGGAAAACAGTCTGATTATGATATAATTCTTGAAGAATTGTTGACCTTCAGGAACAAAATTTATGTTCCCAATCAAAATTATGTTAAGCAATTTTTAATGGATGAATTTCACAGGAAGCCCTATGCCGCCCACCCATGATATCAGAAACTTTTAACAACTATCCGGAAAAGTTACTTCTGGCCAGGATTAAGAAAGGATGTGGCAGAGTACTTATCCAAGTGTTTGGAATGTTAGTTATAAAGGCATAGCATTAGCATCTAGCGGGTCTCCTACAACCATTATCCATTCCTGGGTCAAAATGGGATATGATTACTTTAGATTTTATTACAGGATTACCCCGCACTAGAAAGAAACATGATTCAATTATGGTGGTTGTGGATAAGCTGAGTAAAAAAACCCATTTTATACCGGTGAAATCCACTTACAGGACAATAGAGATAACAGATATACTCATGAAGGAAATATTCCAATTACATGGGATACCTCGGGTTGTGATTTCCAATAGGGATGTAAAATTTACATCCGCTTTTTGGAAAACCCTTTTTGCGGGGTTGGGTACTCAGATTCAATTCAGTATCGCTTACCATCCACAAACAGATGGCCAAACGGAATGAGTAAACCAAGTCCTCGAAGATATATTAAGAATGTTCATTATGCAGCAACCCCATAAGTGGGAGGATTACATCCATTTAGTAGAGTTCGCGTATAACAATGGCCATCGTGATTCAATGGGAATGAGCCCTTTTGAGGTATTAGATGGAACGAAGTGTTGGGTACCCACTAACTGGAATAACCCGGTTAATAAGCTGGCACTGGGTCTGGATATGTTAGCTGAAATGGAGGCCACAGTGGAAAAGGTTCGCCAAAACTTAAGGGGAACACAAGATGGGCAGAAGGTTTATGCGGATAAAAAGAGGACTCATAAATAATTCCAAATAGGGGATCATGTATACTTAAAAGTTAAACCCGGAAGAGCACTCTATAGTGGAAGGGCTGCGCCAAGCTGGCACCACAGTATTGTGGGCCATTCCAAATACTGGAATGAATTGGACCAGTGGCGTATAAATTAGCATTTCCAGGCCACATTCAAGTTCACAATGTCTTCCATGTATCATTACTAAAAAATATGTATACAACCCTCAACATATAATTAAATGGGAAAGCATACAAGTAATAAGAACAAATAAATATATGAAGTTGAAATTACGGTTTTGCATAAGTCTGACTATCAATTATGGTTTGTACAGGTCGAGCCCGAGGTAGAGTTCCTAGAAGAGCCTCTTTGTATTCTAGATCGGAGAGAAATCACCTTACAGAAGCGAACCACCCCCCAGTTTAAAGTGCAGTGGAGGCACTTTGGCTTGGAGGAGGCCACTTGGGAAGAGGAGGAGGTCATGTTACAGGCCTATCCAACATTATTTTCTTAGAAGAACATCGAGGACAGTGTTCCTCATAAGGGGGGAGAGCTGTAACACCTTTCTGTTGCATCATATTTACATTTATTTTTACCAAGTTATACTGAACTTATAAACTTTTAGATTCACTTAACATGTTGTTAAAAGAAGTTAAGGCTAGAAAGCCAAGTATCATGACATTTTGCTTAAAGAAATTAAACAGGGTTAATTAAGAAAAGGGATTAAATACAGAACAATTATGAACTCATGGAACAATTACAAACAGTTGCCACCACCTTTCTCCAAAAGGAAAAAGGAAAGGGCAGCAGGAGCTCCAGAAATTTTTTCCCTAAGCTGGGTTGTGATATCAGTGGGAAGGTTTGAATTATGGCAAATAGTCGAGTGGGTATGCGACTTAAGGCTGGACAATAGTCCTAACACCCAAGATACCTAACTACTTTTATTATAACTGTGAGGAGCAGGAAGTGCTCGGTGGGGGACCGTGGACGTGATTTCTAGGTCCAAGGTTGGGTGGTGAGACCTTCTAGAAAGTTTATTGATTGCACAGAATAAATAACTTTGGACATATAAGTATTCAAAGGATTTCAATTATTATAGATAGTAGATGGTGTGCATTAGGAGTAATGGTCTCGTTTTTTGGCTTTTAGGTTAGATACTGATAAATATGTATAACAACTACATTCTTTTAGAGAAGAAATTAGATGCCATAGTCTTTTCTCTAGCTTTACATTATGATTAAAGCTAAACTATGCAATATTATAATTTACAACCCTAACTAATACTTGCTATATTAAAGACAGATGTAATCACTGTAGAGTTACAATTCCTTCCCAGACCCTGCTAATTGTGTCTATTCTGGGATGGAACAATCTAAATCATTTGTACATTAAATACAAATTACCATGAAAGAAGTACTCAAAGTAATCATTATTTATTTTCCTGAACAAGAAAGGCTTGAAACCTCGAGTATAAAAATACTTCGATTGTAAGCAAGATTCAAAACCAGAATTGATATATATATATAATATATATATATATATATATATATAATATATAATATATATATATATATATATATATATATATATATAAATATATAGATAAAAGTTTATCTTCAGACTTAACATATGTTTTTAATTCAAATACTCATGTCGGTCTTACTATTATGCACATACTCAAGATTTAGCATTCATACAACACCCCTCATTATGCATGCATTTTTATATTTACAAATAGGTATCACCATTGGAATCCATGAATGAAAATAGTATTATATTTATAGAAAGTCCCAAGAACTAAAACATCTGAGAAACATTCCTATGTTTTGAACCCTCAGTTCAACTGCTCCCTTCATATAGGACACATTCTTACTTCTATGATTCTGCTTAGATACCCAGTTGCCATGGTAAGGGTCGAGGTTTAGCAAAGATTAATCATAACCTATCAAACATTCATCATAACAAAAAAAATAATACAGAATCATATCTGGCAACACATGCATTTTAAACAACATTCTTAAACAATTCAACTCAAAAATATCCAGGAATGTTCAATACAATTCAGGCAGCCAAGCTGCGAACCCAAAATAGATACAACCTATCGACATAACTTAGCTCTTAATAGTTGGCAAATTCCGGGTATACTGAGGGTTTGGCTGTGGTGAGAGTCAGCAAACCCTCCCAACTCAAATATGGAGCTAAATCTAATATACTAGACAAGCAGATTGTTGATTCGGGTGACCAACCTGTCAATAGCAGAGGAATTTGGCTCAGGTAGAGGCCATTTTCGAAAGCTCATTAACTTCGGAGTCAGGGTCGAGGGTATACCTGAATGCCATCAAGAAACTCGTTAGAGGTAGCCTTAGGGTCAAGTACCTGCAAATAATGCTCAAATGTAGCTATGATAATGATTAGATACCTGTGAGGAACGACGCCATAATTGGAGCTCGCATACCTGAAAGCCACCATCTTTTGTCAACCGCAGCTATCAGAGGAAATGAAAGCAAAAGGGAGAGTCCTAGATTAAACGAACCTAGTCTCTGCGACAGAGAGGTATCTTCGTTAGGCCCTCAGGGTTGAGGAAGGATTCGAGACCTTCCTTTTGAGCATACCTAAAAACATCATAGTGATTAGCATAGCTGAGTCAAGTAGGTAGCTGCATTATCAATTCATAAAAACAATCTGTGTATAGTGGACTACCTCGTTGTTGTTTCCCACCTGAAGGCGATATCCATCTGCTTCCTGAACCAATGGAGGGTACGTAAGGGTAGAGGTAGAAACCCGCATTCCCATGTCCTTCACCCTACGTATTCTGGAGCTTCCCTCTCTCATCAGCCAGATGAAATGAAATGGAATGGCGAGGTTAGGGATTATTCCAGGTTAGAGTCCCCATTTATGGGCCAGACGCAACATCCAAGACCTCTGCATTAATCAGACTCAAGTCGAGGAGTCATCACCCCTACCAAGGTGAGGACAGATGGAGCGCAACCAGGAGCTTGGACGGATAGTGGTGTAAATGTTTTGGTGTTACATTATGTCAATCCTTAATACACGCCAACCCTTGTATCTCTTAACCTTTGTATATGCTATGCAATAAATGGGGTAAGTTATAAAGTTGTTTATGGTAATTATGAGCGATTTTTTTTGTTGATTCGAGGTGTTACAAAATTACATATAGCTCTCATACTAAAAATGTTTTTTTATTTTTTATTTTTATGTTAAATTTAATTTAATTTCAATTACTTTATCTCATTATAGAAATGCAAAATAAAAGTAAAATCTAAAATATTTTACTTATGGTGGACATTGATTTTTGAAGTAATGTTATTATTATTTTTTAAGTAATTGTATACACAACATCTTCATTCATTATATATATATATATTATATATATATATATATTATATATATTATATATAATATATATATATATAAATAATTTTAAATGTAAAGTTATTGACATCTCCCTTTTTTATTGGCCTATAGAGCACTGTCACCCAATAAAGTAATGTATTTCCCCATGAAAAGATAAGATATTGACAAATTTCATAAATGCATTAGCTACCTAATCTATTTGGATGTTAGAGCACTATTTTCCATACATAAACGAGTTAACATATTTTGTGAAACCATTAACTACCATTTGTCATTTTTTTATTAGCAAAATATTTTATATTTAATTATAGAGATTGAGAAATAAGATTATTTGAAATTA
>APFE031098184.1:18108-36164 GCA_000404065.3 Pinus taeda
ATTGCAAATTGCATTATTATAATAAATAAAAGAAGGACCAGTCGAATTTAAATAATGTGTGTGTTTTTAATTCATGGTTATTATTTCTTTTATGATAAATTTACTAAAGTCATGTTAAATATTAAAATAATTGTTTGAAAATTTACTTATAATAGATTATTCATAGGAATATATTTAATATAATTTATAAAATAGTAAAAATACGTTCATTTTATTAATTTGAAAGGAAATTAAATTAAGTGTTTAATGTTAATAAAAAATTATAAATTTATTTTGTTTGATATGTAAATTTTTAAAAAGAGTTGAGTTTAACTTAATTTGATTAGTGTATATATTTTGTGTTTGTATTAGTGTGTATTGTTTGTGTTTGTAACCTGTAATATTTTAGATAAGATTCATTTTAATTTTCGATCTACTAAACTTCTAGAGAGATCAAATCTCTTTTCATTCTAAAAGATGTTTGCATCTATAGAGATTTGGTCCCGCTAGAGGCTTAGTAGATCCAGAGTTACAATAGATCTAGGCTGGTTTAACAATTAATTATAAATATAAATATAATCATTAATATTATATTTTTTAAGTTTATTTTTACCAGGTTAAAATATTAAAGATTACAACATCTCTACCATATTGTACTTGGATCAAATGTTTACATAGGAGTGAATATTATTTAAGAACCTCAAATATATAGAATTGTTTTAATAAAAAGTGAATTGTGTGAGAGGAAATCTTGGATAAAATATAATATTACTATTTTTTACCACCCACACTCAATAAAAAGTGGCCAAAGGTGGAGAGAAATACTAACTAAAATGTAATATTATTACATTTTACCTAATATTTCCCATCACATTTCAACCTAAATATTACATTTTACTCAAATATTGGGAAAATATAATATTATAATATTATAATTTATCCAGTATAACCTAGTAAAAAATGGATGGAGGTAGGCAAAAATATTAGACTAGTACAACCACATAAGACTTCATAAATATAACCAAAAAAACTATTGCAACAGGAAGAATGTTTTACCAATGCACACATTTACTTGATTAGCCATGTATAAAAAGGTTATGGGTCAACTTAAACTCGAAAAAAAAAAATTACACATTTTATTGTAAAATGGACCATTTTGCTAAAATCCCCCGAATTTACTCGATAAAATCCTCGAATTTGTTCGATACATTCCTTGAACTTTGATATTTTAGTTTGTCAGAACCTAATTACTGCTAAGTTCACCAGCCAATATGCCCTTTTTACAGGTATTTTCTATAAGAAAAGGTATTGTTTCCTTAAATATTGCAATTTTAGATTTGTGAACAAGCCTTTTGCATTGGGGAATAGTGAACTCTTTGAATTTTTGGACAAGTTCATATTTATCATATTTTTAATTTGGAAAATGTGTACATTTATATGAAACCCTCTTTGCAGCTGATAGATTTTATTTATCATTTCCCTCGACTTGTTTTATCTGAAGTTCTGAAATAACTGTGGAAGTCTTGATAGCTGCTAAATCTCAGGGCTAGAATAAATAATCTAGCATTCACCGACATTGCTAGGTTTACATGTCAATCCTTAAGAAAAATATAATCATGTCTTGAGAACGTTAAATTTCAATATTCACAAACAACACAATATTCTGAAAAACTCAAATTGTTATTTCAGTTTTTATTCTTGAAGTTTATATAATTTTTTAAAAGTAAAAAAGTGAATAACAATATTACAGTCTTGTAAATTTACAAAATAAAAATAATTGTTTTTGTTCAGCTTTTTTTTTTTGGGTCTTGTTTGAGGAGTATGCTAGTTATGCTTTTATAGCAAAAAGGTGTTAAGTATATGAATAGGTAATAATTGAATTTAGTGTTTTGTGATGTATATTATAAAACTAAGAATTTTTTTTTTGATAAAAATCACATCATCAAAATTTTATCTATATTATAAAACTAAGATGAATTTACCCTAAGGTCTACCATACAACTTATTGATCTTTCACTATTCTATATTTGTTGATTACAAATCCTTTTCAACGTTTGAGCCTTCATTCGTTCGTGGTCCTTTATCTGGGCGTACATAGAGATCTACGTTCACACTGCATTCATATGCATAGGGGTTTGCATAGGGGTTTATACTTATGCGGGGACACACAAAGGGAAAGCCTTCCTTTCATTTTTATTTTTATTAAAAAACGAGGACAACAAACATCATTGCTGGGGAATTACACAGTTTCTTGCAGGCCATCGCGCCCTCCTTGCTGATTCATTCACTCCTTTCCGACAAACCCCCCAATATATATATAAACAAAGGAAACAAAAACACAGGGGTTAATATCTGATTTCTATTACACAGAACCATAACATTTGCCAAGAATTACAATTGTTTGTTGCCCCAGTTATCCTACTCTATTCCGGCTCTGTTCCTTGAGCTCCATTAACTGTTCTGATTCTTGAGATTTTGCTCTCCACGAAGTCTCTCATGTGGCTAACTCTCAACAGGATAATCATTCTACTATTTAAATAAAAGCCAGGATTTAAGCATACCCAAAGTCACAGAGTATGTGTCCATCATGTATAGGTCTCAATATAGTACACAACATAGGCTAAACAACCGGATTCCATTAAACATAAAATAGCATTTCTACAAGGGAACCTATCGGCTCACTGCTTGAGCCTCCAAGGCTTATTACAGGCTCTACTCTTTTTCAGAATCTCGAACCCTTTCTCAGCTCCCTCTTCAACTCTATTTCTTCACCGGGACCAGCAAGCTACTAATTTACAAAACATCTAGATATATGCATACAATGGGACATTTTCTTGAAAAATAGAGAGAGGTCGCTCTCCCAACAAATCCTCCTGAATGGCCACACTTGGTCAGCTCCAAAATCTGCCTCAACAAATTGGGATACATAGGCATACTGAAGTGAGTACATCTGTCCCTATTCCAACTCCTTAACAACTTGACTGTGACTGGTTACATGGGTTACATTTGCAAAGGCCCAATTGCCCAACTCATCAACCAAACCAATGACCTATAGGGCTTAAGATTAATCTCGAATCAGGACACTTGTTTCAACATTAAAATGTACAAATATGGAGAAATGTACTACCCCTTTGGAATTTACATGGTCATTATTTAAATCTAATGAAATTGAATTTCCAAGAATTGATTCTCTTGCATCATACTCCTCGCGTGAAAAAGAATCTGACCTCCTAGTCATATGTCTCGAATTCATTTTTCCCTCCTAGGTCTTATAGGAAATTTTGTTGTTGTCAACATGTTGGGATGTATTGCTGTCTTAGTCTTCTAGGATCCCATGCCTTCTTTTGTCTTTGTGAAATTTTTTTGCTCCAGCTTTCTTCGTTAATCATTTTCCCTTTATTGTGGTTAATTCATCTCCACTTGAGATTCTTTGTTCTTAATTTTTCTTTCCTCACCTTTGGTTGTTGCCTCTTTGGATTGGGCACTTTACTTCCTCACAAGAAAACATACATTTATACCAAGGTTCCTTTAAGATTTTAAAGTATTTGAAGTCATGCTCCATGCATTCTTTGTTTGTTGCTTTGTCTTGTGCTTCCACCACTCTTATCCTCTATTGCCTCCACCTTAGGTGGTCTTGTGCAACAGTCCACATCTTCTTGACTTGCTGATTTGCAAAATCTATAATATATAACTCCTCTTCTACTTCCGTCATCCACACATCCAGTATCTTAACTAGAACTATTTCATCTTCAAAAGAAGTCACCTCCTTACTTGGTATGTAAGCATGAAACCAATCCTTTATACGTTGTCCTATCACTATAAGAATTTGTCCTTGAGCCTTTGAATCTTGCCAATTGCTCATGGCATTCTAGTGGTCTCCAATTGCATTTCACTTTTTTTTACCTTTCCAAGAAATTCTTTGGTCTTCACCTCTTCTCGGACTTGATGACAATTTGTTACATGTTGCAACCTTAAGACATTGTCCCCTGACCACATTCAACCAAAATTAAGTACCTCTATTTGTTCTCTTCAGTCCATAAAACTTGCCAAGCATACTTTGCTCTTTGGCTCTATTAAAATGACAAAGTAGCAAGTGATTTGTATTTCTCATGATCAGGTACCAATGATCATTTGCATCAATCTTGTCATGGTCCTCAATTGTCATATCCTCTTCAATAGGCTCCATACTTACTTTAATGTAATTTTCCATTAGCCATCTCAAAATTCTACAATCTGAGTCATGTTTAAGCTAGATAGATTTCCTCATGTCTTCACTTCTTTCATATTTATTTTAGTTGTCTTTGAACTTTTCTCTTTCTTGTGTCTTTGTTGTATTTAGTATACTCCTTTAATGATTATCAATCTATATAGCATTCTTCTTTTCACCAAAGCATAAGTTATATTGGTCAGCCCATGCATTTCTCTCATTATATATTTTATCCCCGTGAAGCATCCTCTTCCACTCATCTCTCAAGATATGAATAATATACTATGTGAGAATTGTAAGAGTTCTCTCCCACTTCCTTTCATGAATATCTAGGGTATGTGGTTTTCATGCCCATCCTTCCCTTGGTTTTATGGAAGGCTATTTGTTTCCATTTACAGAATTCTCAATTCTGGGTACACTTACACATACAACAAACAATTTCTTCTCTCTGACTTTTCTTGGAAATTTTATATTTTATAGTCTTATCATGCATATGGGATTCTCCTTAAATCCTTTTCTCATCTTGTGCAACTCTTTGGTTATGCTTGAAACCTTTATTCTTGTTCCATAGAACAATTTCTTGCTTTGTATAAACCTTCTCATTGATGTTCAAGGAAATGCTTTGGTCATCTCTTCCTTGAGGCACTCCTATATACCCTTCTTCATAACTATCCTCATAAATCAACCGTCGCCTTTTCTTGATTGCATGTGACAATGACTTCTCCTCCTCCTTGCTGTGCAGGAAATCCTTTCTGAAAACAGAAACAATCCCTCTAGTCCTATGGGAGGATATAGCAACAAACTAGACAAATACATGTAAACTTTCCTAATTTATATAAAAAAATACAAAGGAGGGCAGGTGACCAACCTCACTCTGATGCTAACATCTGCTGATGTCATCCTCAATCTTCTCACTTCCAAGTTCAATCCTCTCTATGTCGTTGTGGATGAATACTTGCAAGGAAGATCAAATAAAGATGACAAATTCATACATAGTATAATTCATATTAACATAAACTATGTGACAGATCAAGGAGTATCACACTAAATGAATAATGATTTACACACTTATGGAAAGCAAACACATAATGTATTATTAATAGAAAGTAAGGGAAGCATACAACCACTTAATCCTTGATATTGGAAGCCTCCTTTAGGTGAGTTTCCAAGTCCTAGCCAAGACCTTCAAGCACTTCTCCTTAGCAAAATGGGTAGCATTTAGGCATAGTTTCAGCATAGGAAGGAAACCAAGCAATAGCCAACCAACAACTAACCAAAAGTAGATGGTAGGCATTTTCTTTATAGGGAAGGAGAGGAAGTTGAGGATCTATAACAGGAGGGAGAGATTCCACATTTCATGGGGAATATCCATGAAAGTAGGATCAAGAACCAGGAATGGGAGGTCTCGCTCTAATCCTCATTCAATTGCAACCAACTCGCCATTCTCGAGACTTCTAGTAGGAGAAGCTTCTCCTCCATTATATAAAAATCTGCTTGAAGAGGGCTAGTGCATATTTTCCTATCAAAAGGCGTGCTGTCATTGCTAGTCACTAGTTAGGAAAGAGGTTACCAACACATGTTTGTCTGCTAAAAGTAGCGATGGACTTGAAAATCAAGGTTTTGTACAAGTTCTTTAGAATTTCTTCAAGGCAAGTCTATTTTTTCCTTTAGGGATGCTTTTGAACATGTTTCATGGTGAATACATTGTTTTTTACATCTTTTGTCACTTTGTGACACTTAAGACATTGACGACACAAAGTGAAACACTTAGGATATGAGACTGGGAGTGCGATAAAATTCTGTATAATAGATGTATAATAGATGCCCTGTAAAGCATGAAGTCATAATGGGAAGTGATGGCTGAAATTATTTACAAATCAAGGCAAGGATGTTGGAGAACCATCGTTAGGAAATCTGAAAATCAAACATAATACAATATATCTGACATCTCTAATGTAAGTATGTTCAAAGTATAAGCATATAACAATACATAGATCCAAGACATGGATGCAACCATATGACTAGAAAAGTTCATGCAAATGGATCCACGCCATGGACACGACCATCCGAATAGAAGGGATCACATGTATGAGTCCATGGCATGGCCGCAACCATCTGAATAGAAGGGATCATGCATATGAATCGACGGCATGGGTGCAACCACCCGAATAGAAGGGATGATGTGTACAATCATGAATACTTAATAACTCCATGCAACCTGGATTTATCAGATGAAATCCAGGGTCTTCATCTTTGTATCAATCTAACCAAAGTACGAATCTAACCATGTGAATAAATGGGTTGAAGTCGAACATGGTAGAAACCACATGATTACCAGTCAATGATGTAAACCGTTAACAAGCGCGAGAGAAACCACCAATGATGAAAATGACTCTCAAGGTACAACAACACAATCTACGATTGTGAACAATGAAGTTGAAGTTAAACACTCACAGGATCATTCTATCAAAAGTGAGTGATGTGAACCTATCGTCGAATGTCAAGAACCTGGCATTGAGGTATGTAAGCTCGAAGGTACTGAAAGGGAGTTTCTAGATCATTTTCCTGGATAATGAGCTAGAGTTGAGAGGAAGTGATCCATCGAAGGAGGGCCATAATGTTTCCCACATCATCGACACGAAACATAGGATTTTGTAGAGTTGGAAAGAGTGATTCAGGATCGTTTCATAAAACTAAAACTGGGTATACATGGTTTGAATTGTAGAAGGGGACTTCTCTTCAACATATCGACGACACGACTTCAGAATTTGGTAGAATTTGACTCAACATAGGATCAAAGGTCATGGTCATAATAGGATATAATCAGATGAGAGGAAAATGGATTTCCCAAACCCAGTAAGATAAGTGACGAAGTGAGGATAACCCAAACCCGACACGAGATACAGATAAGTGTCATGTTCAAGAGTGACATGCTACCTCTATACAAAATACAAGATATATGCTACTTCCATTTTCCCCCCACTATTTCTAGAGAGTATCTCTTTATTTTTAATCCCAAGCTTGAAGAAGATACCATATGCTTGTCATATAAGTTCATCCTTCAGATGAATCCATCCTATTATTTTTAATGAGCCCTAGGAAGTAGTAGCTCGATCTCGTCATGGTGACAAGTCCTTCGTCATTTTCGTTTTACGAGTTCGACGGAAGGGTTACTCGACGTCTTTGTCATGTTTAGAGAGTTTGCAAAATATGAAAAAAGAAAACTCGAGAGGTCCCTTTTCATAGATAGTCTCTCGAATTCGAAAAGGTAGAAAACAATATTCAAGAGAACCTCTTAGCCACATGTGACCTAGGTATTCCTTTTTCGTAGTTAGTCTATCTCAGTGTGGAAAATTGTTAAAATTATACTGAGTAGACGTCTTTTTATTTACTTTTACGAGTTCAAAAATACAAGTGCTCGACAATCTTTTCATATTTTGAGATTCTGAAAAGAGCTAAAAGAGGACTCCTCCTAAAGGAATGCATGGTATAAAAGGATAGCAACTGGTTTTGGTCATGATGGAACTCCTCAAAACATGTAAAGGTCAAGAGGTTGGCTAATAAGACCACTCATCGCGAATGTTCCTCCTGCAAGGCTAAAACAACCAAGTGAAAGAGTATGGTCGGCCAAAGAGATGGTGATGATGGAATGGAAAAACCCAAGCTCATATAGCAAAAATAGGCTGATAAAAATGGGAATCACAAGAGGTAAAGTGGGAATGGTTTCATTTTTACACAAGCTTGAAACATGGGAAACTATGCTTGAGTATACTTGAAGATGGTTTCATTTTTTCACAAGCTTGAAACATGGGAAAAAACTATGCTTGGATTTGGTTTCATTTTTACACAAGCTTGAAATGAAGACAAACTATGCTTGAGATTGGTTTCATTTTTACACAAGATTGAAACAAAGAAAAACTATGCTTGGATTTGGTTTCATTTTTACACAAGCTTGAAATAGAGAGAAAGTATGCTTGAGATTAATTTAATTTTTACACAAGCTTGAAACAGGAAAAGAACCATGCTCATGACACCTTGTTTATTTTTTAACGAGTTTGACACAAGTAAGGATATATTGCAATCGCATGTCGCATAGTCACGATATCGGGCGAAGGCCTACCTCCGATCTGATATATCAGAGATCACTGGTCGGGGGTTCTTCTACCTTCATGTTAAGTCCTTCCCTTTGGCCTTTTGTGATGCGATTTCCTTAAGGATCCTTTTAGGCCATTTTTAGAAGAAATGCCTCCTTTCTCAAAGGACAAAGGCAACCTTCTTTCTACGATAACTTCGTCATCCAAAGTCCATTTTAGCCCATTCAAGTTGTAGTAGATTCATAATGAGAAGATATATGCAATGGGACTATTTCCAAGAGCAACCTTGGACTTTCATTTTTCTCCGTGAGGAACAATTTAGACTTAGAAGTCTATCTAGGGTCCATTTTGGATCACACCTTCCCACTAAAAGAACTTTTGGTCTCTGAAAGATTGACATATTGATCTGAACAATAATGAGAGTAACTCACCCTCTTCTTTCAGCCTCCATACACTTGCCTTGCATAGTGCCCTTGAACCAAAGCCTTTGAGCACTCTCCTTCGTGGATGTGCTGGTCCTCTTGGGAAGAACTGTTTTCCTCCTTGACTTCATGCAGAACTCCTGCTGAGATGGTCACAAAGGGTAGTTTCAACTTCTTTGCCTTGATAATTTATCCAAGGTGGTTCAAACAAATTTGAAGTACATCTGCTTCACAAAATTCTCATTTGTACCTATTTGATAAGCTGTCAACAACAATTGTTAACAACAACAGAAATACAAACAACAACTTAAGGGCCTAAACTCCTCCTTCAACAAAAGAAATAGATCTCACATCTTGTGAACACCTCCATGTCTTACATTTGCATACAAATGATGGACTAGATAACAAGCCCACAAAACATGCCTTTAAAACAAATGACCCTTCGAGTCAAGCATGTAGAAAAATACCATTAGGACTCTTTTTCAAAAGATGAAACACTTCATCATTATCTCCATCCTGGAGACGAAGTTAACTTCTCCTAATTCAACATTGCATCATATGCATGTCAAAGCAATCAACCCTACAAGTTAATTACACATACATATTCAAATACAAGGAAATCATTAGCATCCCTGTGTTCATGCACATCAAGCTTATGCGTGCATTTCATCCTTCAACTTTAGCTTAAGCACATTGTACTTTCGAAGCTGAAATGAATATATTGTTGCAACAATAAAGTGCGTCTCCTACTCTACTTTTCCATTCACCTTCTTGGAAAAATCCTGCAACTTGCATTCCACTAACAAATAAATGCAGACAGATGCATCAATAGACATGCAATATTAATTGGATAAGAACTCTAACCATTTCTTACCAATCCATTTCAAAGGTCTTGCCTTTGTCTGCAAACCAGCATCAACATGTGAATCATCCTGAAACACATCAATCATGGAAACCTCATTTCCATTTCTACCATTTTCTCTTTCCACTTTCTTCAGCTTTTGTGGAAGCATTGTTGGGTTCAGAGTCCAATCTTTTGCAGCAAGATGTCCTCGCTTATGGTAGTAACTACACTGCATGTGCATCCTCTTGATAGCATGACTTTCATTGTCCAATGGACCTTTGGCTTATTGCTTCCTTTCCTTCAAAAGTTTCCTGTATGTGGCCATTCTCTTCCAACATCTAGAAACATTATGGTTATCCAAACCACAAAAGGATCATGAAATTCTTTTCCCATATCTATGTGGAAATTTACCATGTTGAAAAAAAGCAAAAGGAATATGGCTAGAGCCATATTTATACCTTTCTCTTTCACCTTTATTGCCTTCTTGAGGAGGTGAATCCAAAAAAGAAGTGGCTCCCTTTGGAACCCCATCAATCTCTTCAAGGTTGTCAGAGTTTCCAAAACTCTCCGATTCAAGTGTATGCTAATATACACCTTCTTTCTGCAAGGTATGCTTCATGCCATTGCATTCGCTAAGAATACAATCTTCACAATATTGGGGTAGAAGACTTGAAATGAAACTCCTTCTCGGAGTTGTTTCAATGGTCTTCATGGTAGCTTTGGAACTTTCTCCATAAGACTATCCATAGCCAAGACCCAAATACTTAGGCCTTTCCTAAACCATTATTGGCTCAACAATAGCTTGTGCATGCTTACCCAAGCCTTTTCCTTCATAGCCCATCTTGGACATTAGCTTGGAACCTATGCCTTTGATATGTTTTTCAAAAGAATCAATATAAGCATTCTTAGAAGAATTTGAAGACAAACTGGAATGGTTTACCTCTTCTTCAAGTTGATACTTGACTAAGGCTTCTTTGGCAACAAAGAGCTGTGACTCAACTCATGCATCCTTTTCAAGTTCATATTTGCAATATGAATTTGCCTCTCCATTTCCTGCGATTTGTCAAAAAGCATTTTCTTCTCTTCCTCCAAGGAATTCAACTGCTCTCTAAGTATGCTGCTCTTCCTTCCATCCTCATACATTTCTCTCACCTTATCCATCATGATGAACAAGTCCTACTTCATGTCTTCATCAAATACTCTTGCGAAGAAAGAAGAATTTAAGGACTCACTTGTAGAAGTTGTCATTATGCCAATGAACAAAAGAACTTTAAACAAGATTAATAAAGAGCTTATGTAGCAATCTTTTGCAACAAACCTCTTATGCTTCAAGGATTGCGTTGAGGTTCTTTGGGATAAGAAGAATGCCTTCAACCCTTCTTCCTTCTTGTCCTTCCTGGACTAAGTTATTAGTAGCCTTCCCTTCACCTCTGCAAACTCAAACAATAGTCAGTCTACAAACAAGCACACAATTAGCCTTTGACTATTTAAACACCTTTCAGACAAGCAATCTTTGCTCTGTCAATCAAGAATTTTGATATAACATTCTTTGAAGTTGGAGGTTAATCAAACCTAGACTCTAATACCACCTGATCTGAAAATGGGGTACTAAGGCTTCTTGTCAAGCTTACAATAACCTCTCCCACTTCCAAAGCTTAAATGTTCCCAAGATCTATTGATTAACCAACTGCGGAATTAATAATGTGTTTGAAAATAGGTGTATGCTTATGTTTATTTTAAAATTGTTTATGTGTTGTAAGTTCTATCGTTTAAACCGATATAAAACACATAACAGTGGAACAAGGCAACAATTAGCAAACACATATAACATAAATATTAATTTGGAGTTCACCCAAAACTCTTGGGCTACATCTCCTTAAGCTCTAGTTAACTCGACTAATCTCTCTAGGATTATGGCATAAGTTGTTTTAAAAGTTCCACTCTAAACTCCACTGGCTTACACAGAACACAATGCACTTAGAACTCCATCTTATCCCTGGCTCTAAAGCTCTCGGCTTTCGAGCTTTGGCTCTCACTCTGGCTCTCGATCTGGCTCTCGCTCTTGGCTCTGGCTCTGACTCTTGGCTCTCAGCTCTGGCTCTGGCTCTTCGGGTCTGGCTTCTGTGAGCTCTCTCTCGGCCTCTGCGTGCATCAATGGTTTGCTCAACCTCTAAGCGACCTTTAGCAACCTTCTAGCGACCTTTAGCAGCTTTGCTGCCTGTCAATCATGCTCTCTGTATTTTCGCTCTCATAGCTAATAGCTCTCCTTCAAATACCTCTAGCTCTCACCAACAACTCTATCAATTGGGCCTTCTAGCTCCTTTGAGGCATTTTCTCGGCTCTACGGCTATCCCAGTTGTTTCTCTGTGTGTCATTACTCCCCTGCGGCCCTGTGGCTTCTTTGCGCATTGTCTGTTCGACTGGCCATCTACCTCTATGGCTCTGTGGCTTCAAATGCATCATTGTCTGCCAACAATGCTTGCTTGCAGCATGGCACACTGATCAGGGGCCATTACAGAGGGATCGGGGCCTTCTTCTAGGCAAAAGCTTGAAAATGGAGAAAAATCCAATACATAGAGATTTTTCCGAAATTACACTATTGGGCATGAACTCCAGACTTGAAATTTCATTAAATTGCCCCTATAAACCCATTCAGGTCTACCTTTTATGGCTATCGCAAGCCCACCATTGATCTGTGTGATCACCGATCCAACGGTTGACATTCCGTTTCAGGTGGCTTATGTGCACGCAGGTTACCCGCTCGAAAAGGCATTTTTCTCTCTCCTCAGCCATGCCACATGTCAGCTAGTGTATGGGTTTAGGCCATGCCCATTCAAAACCACTTACCACCTGAGGCCTGCCCGAAATCCTACTTGCCACAGATTTCAAAATTTATAGGGTTGCATTTATAAACCTTTTGGGTCTGTTATTCTATCGAAAATCGCTATCATATGGCATAATGGCCAAAACCCATTTACACAAGAAATAAATTGAAAATCTAAATTTCCTGGATTTCTAATTCTATGAAATCAGGTCTATAAATCCTATTGGGTTCACACCATGATCGATAATCACAATCGCAATAGCCCGAGGGTCTGCCCTTTGGGTATGCCAACCGTCGATCCGCTGATCCATCGATTAAATCTGGACCGTTGATCTGATCCTCGATCGGACGGTCCATATCGCATTGCATATCGCTATCGCATCGGCCCTCTGTGTCGGGGATCGTCAATCTCCCGACCTTCGATTTAATCCTAGCCATTGATCTCATTTCTGATCTGACGGCTAAGATCGCATGCTGCGGATCGACAATCGCATGTCGCATATGGTATCAGCCCCTTTTATATCTCTGCGATATGATGTTACGATGTGATATATTGCAATCGCATGTCGCATAGTCCCGATATCGGGCAAAGGCCTACCTCCTATCCGATATATCGAAGATCGCTGATTATGGGTCCTTCTGCCTTTGCATTAAGTCCTTCCCTTTGGCCTTTTGCGATGCGATTTCCTTAAGCAGCCTTTTAGGCTATTTTTAGAAGAAATGCCTCATTTTTCAAAGGACAAAGGCAACCGTCTTTCTGCGATAACTTCTTCATCCAAAGTCCATTTTAGCCTATTCATGTTGCAGTAGATTCAGAATGAGAAGATCTATGAAATGAGACTATTTCCAAGAGCATCCTTAGACTTTCATTTTTCCTCTTTGAGGAACACTTTATACTTAGAAGTCTATCCAGGATCCATTTTGGATCAACCACCAATAATCATGTTGAATATGATGTAGTGATAGGTTTGTTAGTCGATGCCCTTGCTCATCACATCCTTCATATTCATGTTCATTTAGATTCCTTAATACTTGTCATGCAATTGAATGGTGTGTATCATGTGCATAACCAAGTAATACATAGAAAATATCTACAGGTGAAGCTATGGGTACATGAATTTGAAACCATTACTTTCATTCATGTGCCTAAAGCCTAAAATCATTATGTAGATACCATTGCAAACAACATTCTAAATTGGCATTTATCACATGTATACCACAGAAGATAACCAAACAAATGGAGAACCATCATCGTCATATAAAATGCATAATCATTATGTATCATATAAGTGTTTTGAGCCCATAGCTCTTAATACATCTGATATGCCCATAGCATACTTGGGGGGCACATAAGCCCCTACATCTCCTTTGGAGGATTTCCTACCAAGTGGTGCTGAGATACTTGAATCCCTTTTTCAAGCACTCGAAACACAATGGCACTCCACAAACTCCTCCTGCCAGGGGGAATCATTCCCACCTTTGCATACCATATCAGTATCTCATGCTTGGGGGCATGATGGTTTTCCCCTGGCCATCTTCTCAATTATTTCTCAGCCTAAATCCCGCTGGATCTAAGTATGGTCGATTATCCTCCCATTCCTTGGATAGTTTTTCCTACCAACCTCTCTGGAAAGCCATATGCACATCGCATATCGTAGAAGTTTGATACCATATCATCAAATATTCTACTCTATGTCCACATAGTCCCCATGTTTGATTTCGTGGGTGAGGATGATTCTAGACCTCATTTAGTAGTTCATTCTCATTTTCCTCTTCCCTTAATCCTTCACTAGGAATCATCGTTCCAAGAAGCATGTAGGCCATCTTTAGACAAGTAATATTCCTAAAAGTTGTAGATCTCGATTTTGATGGTCGGATCTTCTGCTACGATCTCCACAAGATTTAGGGCCTTCTCCCCTTCTCAAATTGGAGAGAAAATGCCCTTTCATAAGAAAACCCCCAGTTTTTCTGTCACCCATTGAGACTAGACCATAGTGCAGTTTGAAGAATCATCAGTAAAATTGTAAAACTCTCACTAAGCTCTAAAATGGGTGTTCCTTAGTTTTTGATGATTCAATACTTCACCTAGAAACCATTCTTCCAAGCAAGTCGCTTCGTCGTCTCTCAAAATCAAAGTTCGTCATAAAGCGACACTTGTACTTTGAGGTACACCTCCTCCTAATATTTTTCATACCATATGTCAACTTTTTTCATGAGTAACCATCATTTTCTCATGTTTTCATGGTCCCCACCAGGCCTCGTTGATGTGGCAGTGTCATCGAGTCACCCTTGTTCAGAGCATTTGTGATGAGGCACCCTTGCATCCTTGTAGTCTATTTCATGTCCCATCATATCATGTCACATTATTCCATCCATATTTGCATACAATTCATCTTGTGTTGCCCATTTTGGCCTCGAGTCATACTGTCCCCATCTCCTCAGGAGTTGAGTCGATTGCTGCCAGGCCAATCACGCACTTTATGATGTGACAAAGGAAGTCGTCGGTTTTTCCCTCAATCTCCTTTTCCCCACTATCCCTGGTGTCAGTCCATGAGTCACACTACTATTTTCCCTCGTGCTTTAGTTGAGGATCATCATTGCCTCATCTATCGCGGGCCCTATTTTGTCGACGTCAGCTCATTTATTCTAGAAGAACGACCTAGAGGGCAGTGTATCTCAGTTCCAACTTCCATTCTTGTTTGGTGCCTTGGATTGGGCAAAGGGTCTCATTATTTCCCTTTGAATTGGTCATTTCATGTTCATGATCCATAGACTTGATGGGCCAGTGATGCAACACATTGTCCCAGTGATTCCTAGGTGTGTGAGATGTTTCAGAACTCATGAGGGGGTGGCCCCACACATGCTCGGATGCATACCTACTATGCTACAATCTCAGATGCAGTTATGTAGATTTGATGGGTTTAGTTCCTTCCGATCACAGTTTTCATAGAATTCACGTGTCCTCCAGATGATCCATTCAGTTTTGTCAAACCCTTCCTTGTGCAGCATGGCTTCTCCGGTTGTTCTACCCTCTCCCACCCATTTTTTGAGGGAAGACGATTTTGTATCTCATGTACTTAGATATTATTGTATTCAGTCCTGACTCATGTTTTTCCAGGTGCATTATGTATATGGGACACATTGTATTATTTTCTGGCTCTATTATGCCAGCATGTCATGTACCATTCAGCATGTACTTCGTTGCTCAGGTTTATATTTATGGGTGAACCATTATCTTTGTACTAAGTTATCTCATTGTGTATGGGTATGCCTCCCCCACCTCATTGAGGTCTGGGACCACAACATAAAAGGGGACTTGCATTAGTCTTGCCCCCTCTGTCCCTATCCTCTTTCGATTCAACTTCGTCGGTCTCTCCCTCTCTCTCTCCCTCTCTCTCTCTCTCTCTCTCTCTGACTCCCCTGTGTTGTCTAGTGATTATGTCTTTACAATGTACTTTGGTCATACGTTTTGATCCTAACACTCATACATTGGTGGAAAATCTATTATCACCAAAAAATTGATCATCTAGCCTAATTTACTAGATGGATCGAAGCACACATGCAAAGCCGATTTTACCATAGTAAAATTGCTTTCACTATGAGAAATTACTTAATAAGCCACCTTTTTTAAGTAATTAATAGTCAAACACATGAAGAATAATTAAATAAATCACTATGTATCTGATTTTCTTCTAGGAATAATTAATTAAACCATTGTTTTATTATTATTCCTTGTCAAATTTGACCCAATCATGAAAATTAAACAGATAAATCATTATTTATCTTATTTTTCTATAAGAATAATTAATTAATCACTAAATATTAAATAAATCATTATTTGTTTATTATTCCTTAACTAATTCCTTGAGATGATAAATAAATTATTTATTTATTTATTATTTTTAAATAAAAGTTTAAATACTTTTTTCCTCCTAACCAAATAATATAAAATATTCCAAGTGGTTATTCCAAGAATGGGATCAATATTTTTTTATTTTTGCTCATTATTCGAGGATAACTCAATATTTTGCTATAAATAGAAGGGTTTTCCATTAATTATTCACTTTTGATTATTTTCATTGTTGCACTCACTGTTGTAAATTTTATTATTTTCATTTTTTCACACCATATTTTTGTTGGGTTTACACATTATAGAGGAGTGAGACTCTACACAAGCTGAAGACATTTGAGGATAGCCAAGAACCCATCCCATAGAGGGGGACTGGTAACATTTATTTGTTCCCTTCACAGGTTGTTATAATAAAACTATTCTTTTTATATCTAGTTTCCATTGGATGATTGGATTTATTAGCCTTTCTTTTTGTTGTTTAACTATGATTGTGGCATAGATCAAGACTTTGCCAGGTTTTGTTTCTATTAGTTGCTGCAGATCTACAATGTTTAGCAGCCATTTATATTTTTGAGTTTGTTTTTCATCCACAATCTTAAGTGGGTTCTTTTTGTACCTATTTGAGAAGAAAACACTACAAAAAATTCAATTTGGACCAATAGAAGGTGATCCAAGTGGCTCTAGAAACACACACAGGACAAACAAGGCTTATGGAATCTCGAAAATCCAAGTGATCAGAATGATTTCAAGCTAGGACCGGAGTGTAGATCTTGTCGTCCTGATCGCAACGGTGTGAATGGTTTGTCAATCTGAGCTCATATGAGGGAGAACGAACCAGTCAAAGTTTTGGTCAAAGTTGGGTTGTGGGCCAGGTTTAAGTATCCTACAATTTGACCAACCCCAAGGCATGAAATCTAGCTCCCGAAATCGGGAAAATTTGTTGGATCGTTAATTTGTCTAATATCCCCTATATTAGACAAATTTTAAGAATATGTTTTATACATAAAAATAAAAAAATAAAAATTATAAATGAGGTGGCAGGCCACCACCCCCACCACCCCCAAATGACATAACAAAAAAATTATTTAAAAAAAAGTGGGTCGACGGGCCATGACCCCCACCAACCCTCCAATTCCCAACCCACATAACACGTGGTATCATATATTGGGCAGTGGGCGAGCCACCTGCGGTGGACCCAGCCCACGCCCCCACCCTTTAAACACATTACCATATATAAGCTGAGGGTGGCAAGGCTTGAACCCGCTTGGTTGGTGCAGCCGGCCCACCTCCTGGGTACCCTCACACATGCAACCATAATCAATGACCGTGCTCATTAATGCACCCTCCCATTTAATACACCAAACAGCATACCATCCAATGTCTGCGGGAGTTAAGGGGTGGGTTGCCCAATGCGGACCCGACCCCCTCTAAAAAGATATATATATATATATATATAGTATTATATAAATATATAAATAAATATAATATATATAAGATATAATATAATATATATATATATGCGAAGGTTGTTTTAAAAGAACGAAATGAATATAAAAATGGAGGGGTCAAGGTTTGACCACCCGACATCCTCAATATAATTCAAGATTTTTACCATAAGGGCAAACCATATCTTTGTAATATCTTCCCAAAATGGTATATAAACCCATTTGTCAGTGTGCCCAGCAGGATGGAGTACCTAGGAGCACACACAGAAATTGGGGAATTATTTAATTAATTTTTAATGTAGGGTGGAACCATGAACCTGAGAAAAACACAGGGAGAACCATGATTGGGCGAAATTCTCAGGAGGGTGAAAATTTTACAGTGTCCAAATTA
>APFE031098186.1:0-20053 GCA_000404065.3 Pinus taeda
AGTTCAATCAAAATAAAATGCAATAACCAAACAATGAGCTAGTGACTATGAGACCCATTATCCTTGCTACTTCAGCAAAAGGACAAGATGATTCTATCATGTCATTAGTCATTAAAAGGCTATGTGCATCACTAATCTACAATCAACTTGAAAGCAATTTATGTACAGCTAATATACATAAGCATAACAAAATTAAATGCAAAATTAAATGACAACTATACAAGGGAGGGGCTCCTCTGCCACCTATGAAATCAAAGCAAAATTGAACACACTTGCATGAATTAAAATTGCATGAATGAAAAATATAATCTATCAAACTTGAAAGTAATCAAATCAAATCAAAGCAATATTTACAAAATGAAATCTTATTCTACCTTACATTCTACAAAGCAATATTTACAAAATGAAATCTACTCTACCTTACATTCTAATGTGCTCGATGACATCTACTTCACATCTCCTTCCATGTTGAGAACATCAAAGATTTATTCAAATTCTTCCAAAGTACAAAGTACAACAAAGTTCTCCAAAGCTTTCAAAAGCCATCAAGGAAGAACTACCATCTTAGGAACTAGGGACTAAAAGACTAAAAAGACTAACAATGAAGGAGAGAGATCTCCTATTTATACAAAAAGATGAGAGCCATCTCATTAATGATAATCCATGAATCTCTCCCTCTACCTCTAGAGTCCTAATCAAAATAGGAACTGATAAGACACATGTCTTTTTAGAGTTACAATACAATTAGGAGATGTGACACATGTCCTCATGATCCCATGATTCTTTCCACTCAAATTCGAATTTGGCCTTAGAGTGCCACATAAGGGTCTTCTAAAAGCCTCCTTTCAACCTACACATGTCAACAATCTCAACCCATTGGTTAGGTATAAGCTTATGCACATTATTTCCTAAATTTTAACCACAAATTCACTTAAAAGGCTTAGAATTAATAAAGATTGGAAAAACATAAATGTGGCCCAATGATAATGAAAGTGGGATGAATATGGTGACATAGTAGTGAAATGGAGGTGATATAATGGACATAATAGTGAAAGTGTAATGGAAATGAATGACATTTTCAAGACTCAACAGGACTCCACACCAAGATCACCGCGCTGACAGAGTGACTTGAGGGTGATTCACGATGTTTGCGTTGGGGGTCTGTTGGGTATGGAATCCCCCCACGACATGTTTTGGGGCTCAAAGCCCATGTTTTGAGTTAATATTGTTGTAAATCTCTGCGAATTGCGGGTGCGGGGCAGGAAAGTATAATAGAGTCATAAGGTTGTCTGCCCTAGTTTTGTAATGTAATGTTGGCTAGATAGACCTACCCATGGTCCGTAGACCATGAGATTGTATAAATAGAGCGAGGCTCTAAGTGTAGAGAACCAGATAGATAATAGAAGAGAAGAATGATAAGTCTAATTTATTGAGTCATATTGTGAAGTGTGTCTTTGGGTCATCGAGTAGGAGAAGGCTCTGTAGCTGAGTACGCAGATGCCTAGTAGAGTCTGTAGCTGAGTGCACGGACCCCTGCAGCTGAGTGTGCAAGGTGGAGCTAAGTCTGTAATAAGAGAAGATATTAATAAAGAAAGGTTTTTTCACCAATTTTGTGTATCTGTTCTGAGTTATTATATGTTTGATATCATTTGCGAATATACTGTTTCTTTACTACACACACTTATATGAATTGTGAATATTGTTAATTATAACTGAAAGAATACAAATAAGCTAATTTAATCAACTAATATCAGATTAATAGTAATGAGTTGGGTAATAACACTGTTCGACCCTTTAGTAGGGCTGCGCAAAGGCAGCATCTCAGGCTACGAGGAACAGGTAAGTATGCGTAGCGATGTGCATGCAGGGTCAAACCGCAGACCACTTGAAACCATCAGACATCTCCATGGTGCAAAAACCTGGTTCTAACACCCTCCCATACTACTTCAGATGAGACCTTAGTACGCGCTCCACAGACTATTGCCGAAAGGGCCAGTAGTACTGGGATTTGTTTGGCTAAATCACCTCTAAACCTAGGTCAGGCCCCAACAAGCCAACAATGTGAGTATAAACAAATCGTGGTGCTGACTATATGTGAGATTTATATTGCCTTCATATATTCTGCACTTCAGTCTCTAATCCAACTCCTAGGGAGTTTTGCCAATCCTCATCACGATTTCATTGAATCTAATGACTGATTGAAATTCAGACTTAGGTCTACCAAATTCCTTGTTAAGAGCAGTTTGAGTATCCGCTAACGATGCCAATGTGTTATCTGTGCAGTACTTAATATACCATGTCAACGCGCGATCTTTTAAATCAGTAACCAATTGCTCTTTCTTCATATGATCATCTATAATATTCTGTGTTGTCCACACAACCTTCGCAACAAACAAAAACTTGTCCGGGTCGTCATTTCCCAAGTCCTTGAAAATGGGAAACTTTATTGTATTCAACATGTTGAATTGTGGTGGAGGTGGTGGTGGTGAGGTCGAAGGTGTATGCTATAGAGGTGAAGGTGAAGGTGGTGTGGGCGGATGAGGTATCCACGAGAAACCCTACTTTATCAACTATATTGTGCTTCATGGTGAGGCTTGTACCACTCCATCATTGTTGCTCAAAGGAAGTTCTATCAATCGGATGTACTCATGACCTTCTCTTTGCTGATTTATAAATAATCATCCACTTCCCGTAGATCCAAACATCAAGGCAATGGCATAACCCATTTTTCAGAAAAGAGCATTTTAATCCAAGTATTCAAATATTTCAAATACTTACCTCGCGGTCCTTTGAAAAATCTTCGCTCTACTTCAATGTAGCTGACTAAAGTATCGACCATGAATTCTGTCACAAATCCTCCTATGACTCGATCAAGCTAGTGATCGACAACGTGTGTGATCTTATCTTCAGAGGCTTCCAACCTCTGCACTATCTCTGAGGTCTACACTATTGGACCATCAAGCCTCCACCTTCCTTATTCGTCTGCCAATTTAGCCATCCACTCGTATAGTTTGATCGAGAAGGTGCAGAAGAAGATCTTGTGTATCTTGGTGTATAAGTATCTGTCCAACCACTATTCTTTCGTCAGGCATGAATTTTCATTTTCTTGCACCTTGATTTCGTGACTCTTTCTATCCAATCACTTCTCAATTTCTTTCTTTATTGAATTCCATTTATGTGACATCAGACATCTCTTTACGTTGGTCCTGGCAAAGGAACCAGTTGTTGGCTTAATGGGTCCTGACCCAGGTTCATAGTGGGTTGTGCCAAACAAATCCCTACACTACTAGCCCTTTCGGCATCAATCTATGGAGCATGGATTGAAGTCTCAATCAAAGTAGTATGGGGGGTATTGGAACCAAGTTTTCAGATTGAGAGATCAGTGTGATGTCTTTTTGTGCCCTAAATCTGCCTTCACGCATATCGATAAGCCCTTATGGATTATTGATGTAACTTCCTTTAACCAACCTCTAGACCTCTGTGAAGGTATACAATTGTCTTTCATGGACCTTGAACAGACTAATCAGCTACTTACGTGCACCAAAGATCATTCTTAACCTAGTAATTACCCCGATCGACTTAAGTGTTTGGTAACTTCCACATACAACAAGATAATCTTCGTGTACACAGTTAATAGTAGTTTCATTCATATAATAGTATAAATCATGTAAGATCGTGCATCAATACATCGTTATTTCATCAGCCCAACATTCATTACAACATAAAGTGCATTCATTTATAACAGAAGTAAATAGGAAAAACATAGGAATTTCTGCAATAATCTTCTTTAAAAATACCCAGTTCATCTTATAGACTCAAGAGTTCCCTACGCATTCAGCTATAGGGGTCCACACACTCAGTTGTGGACTCTACGCTAGGCCTCTACACACATAGCTGCAGAGCCTTCCTTCTAGTCTAAGACTCCTATGTTTTTTCTTCTACTGACCCACTACATTTATCCTCTTCCTTTTTTCTTAAACATCCTAAGACACACCTACTTATACAATCCCATGTTCTGCGAACCATTGGTAGATCTTCAAAAGCTGACTCAACTTACATAAAATAGGGTAAAACACTTTTTGACTCTTTAATTATCTACATGCTCCACGACTACAACTTGTGAAGACTTTACATATTTATACAACAAAACTTGGGCTTTTGCCCCAGAATTGACCCTAGGGGACCCCATCCCAACAAGGTACAATTTACACTCTCTAAGTAAGTTAATGTTTACATTTCTGCAAATAGGATTAACATTTACATTCTTGCAAAGTAGAATAGCCTCTCCTTTTTGAAAAAGTATTTAGGATTTCCTCTATGCAAAAGTAATTAGGTTTCCTTTCCTGTTCTGCGATTAATTTATCCTTAGATTTCATGCAATTCACTTCATTGCATAAAAGAAATGAAAGAAGGACACATTTCATGCTGCACATATAGTGCCGACACATCTTAAGTTTGTACGAACCCCAAGTTGATGTCAGTAGCTTTGGGAGTTGTAGAATTCTTGTTGCAATACTGAGGCTCATCACTTTTTGGTGCCATTGTCGAGGAGGTGTCAAAGCATGCATTTGTTTTCTTCCCTATTTGATCCATTTTTGCAAAAACAAAAAACTGCATTAGGAAAATTGCATTGCATCAGCATTCTTATTCATTTTTTTTTATAAAAACACAAAAAACCTACTTCTCCAACACCAAACCCCCCATGTTGATCATGTGGTGTAATAAGAACCACATCGCCATCCACTTTTACTAGTAGAAGAAGAAGAGGTGGCATAAAAGGTAGAAGAAATGGATGGAGATGATGATAATGAAGAATATCCTCTTGGATTTCACATTCAAGATACTAATATAAGTGTTTATATGAAGAACATCCCTCCATCTTTCCTTCCCATGGCATGAGGTCAGAGGATACATAAAACTTTCTCTTTGAATTTGAAATCCTTTGTAGATCTTATGGTTACTTATTAAAAACTTAAAAATTGAGATATTTTTTTCTAGAAACATTGAAGGATAGAACTCTTAAATGGTTCATGAGTTTAAGGAATAATTCAATAACATCATGGAATGATATGCAAAAAATATTTCTAGAAAAATATAAAGATCACGATCTTAAAGAAGAAATTTTTAGAATGACTCAAAAAGAATATTAGAGCCTTGAGGATCTAATAAAGAGATTTATGTATAATGTTAAGAGGGAAAAATTACATCACTTAGGATTTGACACACTAAAAATCCTCTTACTTAGAACAATTAGGGATGAGTAGATTGATCTCCTTGACCTCATGACTAGAGGTGATGTGTACCAATTACCATTTGAAGAAATTTGTAAAACATACAAGTGCATCTCAAGAGGAAGGTAAGGGTAAGTAAATCGACATCGAGATCAGTAAGTAAAGATGAATTTGGAAATTTTCTTGATAATTAAAAAAAAAAAAATCTTGGCAATATAAGTGAACAAGTAGAAATGTTAAGAATGAAAAATGATCAAAAAGAGAATGTTGATATTTGTGTTATCCATGCAGAATCACATGCTATTAAATATTGTGCTTCATTACAGATGTTGAAGGAAGTTTACCAAGAGGAAAATGGAGCAATTCAATGACCAAAGAATCTATGTTATGTAGCTCCAAGAAGACCATTGTAGGCTACTCAACCTGATATGATGCAAGAACCTACTTCACAATTTCAAGGTTATGCACAACCATCTCAAAGTAACTGGAACACACCCTTTTCTTGGCAAACATGGCCATCTCAACCCCAAAACCAATATTGGCAACAAGGCTGGCAAGAACCTTATGGGAGAAGGCCATAATATCCTCAATAGTTTCCACAATATCCTTAATATTTTCTTTAATATCCTTCATACACAAATCCATGTTATCCCTCCTATCCACCACAACCCCAACCACATCCATCTCAAGGATCCACTCCCACTTAACTACTTGTACCACCATTTCCACACTCAAACAATGAAGTAACTTAACCCACTTATAACAATGAGGTACAACACTTCTAAATAACTCATGTTGATCTAAATGGTATTCATCTTAGCTCAAGAAGAGTATTGCAATTTTTTTTAATTTTTTTTATTTATTTTTTATTTTTTTTATCATTGAAGAACAACATCTAGAAGAAGAAGATCTAGGAGAATCATGTATCACATTTTCTGGAGAGCAACCACTGGAGGCTAATATTGAAGATTTTCTATTATGATTACTATTAGATCCTTTATGTGTGCAAGGGACTAATCAGAAAAAAGTAAAAGATTTGAATGGAACAGAAAGAGAAGACATGAAGAATGATTTAGATGAGAAACCAAACTAAGGGAATCAAAACTATATTGAGGTTTGGTTCCATAAAATCAACAATATGGATAATCACTCTCTTCTTCAATAGTGCTTGATATCATCAAAATCAAAGCCTTTTGTCTCTAAAGGAAAAGAATAAAATGTCAAGTGAAAACCTCTTTTGAGGAAGTTGAGATTTATTGACTAATTGAAAACCTCCATGAGGTGGTCAATGGGTTAGAAAAAAGAGAAAAAAGAGAAAAAGAAAAGATCCTAGTTGAAAACCTCCTTTGAGGCGCCTAGGTAGACCTACTAGTTGAAAACCTCCTTAAGGAAGCTAGTAGGCCTAAGAAAAGAGAACAAAAATAAAAAAATGAAAATAAAAATATTATTTGCTCCATGTATCTCTCTTTGATGAATGCAGGTGCCCTCTAACCTTTGCAAGAAACAAGAAAACATTAGCACCAAAAGAAAAAAATGATAAAAAACCTTGTCAAAGAAATTCAAACTTGGACTTTCTCCTCCTTTGCCTAGATTCTCCAATAGGAACAATTCCATGTCAATCCATCAACCCAATCCATTTCCAACATCCACCCATCTATCCGAATCCTTCCCCATTCATTTTCCTCACTGTCCTAAAATGCTACAGGAAGGTTCTGTTTTGCTACAAGAGGCCAAAATAGACAAATCATAAATTGCTTTTACCATATCTCAAAAAACGTGCATCCATTGGCCAAGTTGTTTCAAAGGTTATGCATATGGATGATGGTAACATGTTCAACGAATTTCAACAAATTCTTTTGAACACATTTTGAGAAATTGGCCTCCATCACCTACATCCATTTTTATTTTTTTCACGAGATTCATGCATCTGTTCGATTTTTTTTTTTTATGGGTATATGAATAAGGATGATGGAAACATGTTGATCAAATATTAGGTCAATCCAATCTACTGTTTGAGAGATATGGATAAACAATTATGCTACACGAGCATTCAAAAATTGTTATAGGAGTGACAATAATCGTTACAGGAGTGTGATCAACTTTAAGATAGTTGTTTGATCCTATGTTTTCCTTTGGATAATAATGAAATAAGTCTACCACACCACTATAACCCATCTTCCACACCATTTAGCCACTTATCCACTCAAATAAGCATCTATGTCCATAAAAAATACCCCTTTTCACCCCTTGTCCCACAATTTTCATCACAACCAAAGCTTCTGATCATTGTCCATGAGTTTAATATTAATTATCAAAGTTTTTGGATGCATTTTGTGAAGGTTATTGTGATCATATGTAGGTCCATGTGACTGCTACAAGAAAGAATCTATTCATGTAGTATTTGCACAAGCCCTCTAAAACCACAATCAAAAGCACTTGGAAGCATCAAAATGAAGAATTGACCAACATGAAGCATTGAGGGATCATACCATTGATCTTGGGCAGCCACAAATTTTTTTCAGGGCTACTATAGGGTCACTAATTATCTCTAACAATATAAATTTGATCCATCATCAACAAGACCTACAGTGACAACTTCGATCAGTCAAACACATTTCAAGAAAAATATTTTAGAGCAAAGCCAATGCATGGAGAAACGGGCATAAGAAGATGAAACCTCAAGAAGCTAATAGATCAACCATTACATTTGTTCAAAATCAGAATGTAACCATCAAAGGATCATCACTAAAAACTTTAGAACCACCAAAGGTAGCATTAATAGTCATATCAGTAACCTCAATATCACCTGCAAAAATACATCAAGGATAAGGCCCATGTATGCAATGCTTAAAAACTCCCCTACACACTTATTTTAGCTCAAAAAAATGTTGTAAGTGTATGAAGGAAATTCTTTTTTATAGTCAAACTTAGTACCAGAGAAGCCTCGATCTCATCTAACAATTAGCTTCACTTTTCCACCAAGACACCCGAACATGGGGGGGATGACAAGACGGAAGTGGAGAGGACTTGAGAAAGTGGGATGTAATCATTTAGTCATAATGAAGGACAAGGTATGCGAAGGGGTAGGTGAGGCCAACTTAGTTAACCCAAAGAACTTTGAGTTTATTTTGCATGCAATGAAAAAAATAGAAACAATTTGAAAAAAAAAGAAAAAATAATGAAAAAATCAATAAAAAATAAAAATAAAAGAATAAAAAGGTGGAATCACCACATCTTGGAATTCAAAGAATAACTACTATAGGATTCAGTTTGGCTGCTATAGGAAGAACATAACTGCTAGAAGAGGAATAAAACTACTACATGAAGAACAAAGTTGCTACGTGAAGGAAAAATGTGCTACAGGAAGCTATCAGAGTGCTAAAAGAAGACAAAATTTGGTGTAGAACAACCACTAGAGCCTTGGAGAGCAAAGGAAATATTCAAAGGAAATGGAAAGGTGAAAACAGAAAATCTACAAACTGAAAAAAAAAAAAAAAAAAAAAAAAAAAAAAAAAAAAAAAATAATAATAATATAATAATATAAAATAATAATAATAATTGTACATGGTGAAGAAAAAAATTGTACATGGTGAAGAAAAAGTGTTACAGGAAGGGAAAAAAAAAAATCAAGAGGAGGGACAAGGTCCACGAGGCCTCTAAGAGCCCACTCCATAGTCTGGTATTGGATCTTGTTACAATTTTATTACAAAAAGTGGCAAAAATCACAAATGGATGAAAATTTCAAAATCCAAGGAGGTAGAGGATGTGGGCCTCATGGAGGAAAAAGTGAAATAAATGATCAAGGAATTGAATGATTTAAGGCTAAGGGAGTCTGTCATGAAAGATCAACTACAGTGAGAAAACAATAGGAAAAGGGGGTACAACTTGACAATGGAAGTCATCGAAATCATATTCCAATGAGCTAAGAAAGAGAATTGCATGAATAACAACAGGGGAAGAAGATGAATAGGTTAATCAGAGGATGAGAAACAGTTTTAGTAGGGGGTTATGATGGGCCTCCAAATTAGACTTGAATTAAGGCCCATCTAACCTTTCTTAGGCACATGAAGACCATATTAAAATTATCCTTCTACACTTAATAATGTTTTTTTAGCTTTAATATGTTCTTAGGAAGGTTTAGAGATAATTTCTTATTATGTGACTAATATTATTTACTTTTGCAGAATATTGACAGAGTATGGAGTAAATTCTGAATGAGATAATATAGGGACTTTCACCCTACTATAGGATAGACCAATATTGGACAATAAATGAACTGAATATCATGGAAGTATTGACAAATTTTGGAGCTCTACTGATTGAGAAAATCTAGGAATGTGTTCCGTGTCATTTAATGAAGATTCCTAGTGTTGGGAACTAGATCTACTTTTTGAGGGATTTTGGAGGATAAAGCTACCTCCTTTCAAGGATAGAGCTTCCTCATCTATTTTTATAAGTACTAATTCCAATCCTCCTCTAGGGGCATGTATATTGTAGTGTTATCATGGAGAAAACTTGTTATTTTCTAGCGCCACTTTCATTTCTAGCAGGGAGGTACTTGGATGGATTCAAATAATGAAGTTTGGTCCCATATTTAGATTCTAAAGTTTAATTTCATTTAAAGGAATCTGTGTTTCCTCGGGCTTGGCCATACCAGGAGCCTTGGATCCCTTTTGTACAATTTATTTGTTTCCTTTGAATATCTTTTTCAATTGCATCTCTTATTTCAACATTAACTACTCATGGCTATTTTGTTTTAGGTTACATTGGTTAAATGATTGAAGTGAGTTGTTTTGCAGTTTATTTATAGAGCCACAAGCATGATTCAACATTGTAACAACTTTTAAAATTCATATTCATCATTGAGCTACTTGGATTGGTCTACTAGTTCACAAACCTAAAATTTCTGGAAATTCCTTGTAGAAAAATAGTAGTAATTTTCTGCTATTTTTTAGAACATGTTAATGGGATTCATTTGAGTTGATTTCAATTATATTGAGTCATAAAACCATTCAGTTCAATAAAAAAATTTACCACATAGCATTTTCACTTGATTAGGTTATGCATTTGGTAGGATAACTAGCTCACTAGTTCTTGAATTTTCAGTTTTTAGAGTAGTAATTTTATGTTATTTTTTAGCACATGCTAATAGGGGTATTTTGGAGTAATTACAATTTTAATGGAGTCTTAAGACATCCTAATTAATAATGAAAATTTTTCCATCCCATTTTAATTTGACTTACTTGAGCATTCGACAAGTTATCTCCCTCAGGTAGCAAAATAGGGCCTCCCGTAGCACCTTCTATCGCACTCATGTAGCACATGTAAACATAATCAGATCTGCTCCAAAGTCTTTGTTTTGGTCCCTTTGGCTTGAGTAATGATCCGTAGGCTCAAAAAACATGATTTAGAAAGACTAAAAACCTCTTAATCCTTTCCTCTTCTCCATTGCAATTCACCTCTAGAGTTATGGTTAGTGGACAGATCCATAGCTTCAAGAGCATAATGGTGATTTTCATGATTACTTTATGGAACACCTTATGAAATTTGTTGAAAACATCTATCTTGAATGTAGTGATTGAAGATTGATTTCATATATGTTAAGTTATGGGTTCCATTTCTAACATTACTATTTATATTGCATGGACTAGGCTTCTTTTTGATGTACCATTTACACTCTGCGAATATGTTAACATTTACATTTCTGCAAATAGGATTAACATTTAAATTCATGCAAAGTAAAATAGCCTTTCCTTTTTGCAAACATAACTAGGATTTCCTCTCTATAAAATTAATTTGGTTTTCTTTCCATTTCTGAAACTAGTTTAGGCTTGGATTTCATGGAACTCACTTCATTGCATCAGATCAACAAAAGGAGGACACATTACATGTTGCACATATAGTGACGATAACTATTAAGTTTGTACGAAACCTGGGTTGATAATTTAAGTTGGTAGCCTTGGGAGTTGTAACATTCTTGTTGCAACACTGAGGCTCATCAGGTTCTTGAAAAGTTCATCCCTTATGGGTGTTTTTCCTTAATTACCCCCACGTAGCACTCCTTCCCCTTCTACTGTTGCTCATGTCTATATGATCTCCTCTCACACCTATGGACCCCAACCTATTTATGATCCTTGAGTGGTGCCATCTAGATCTGATATTGATCAATATGGTGAGCATATTCCCTTAAGTATAACCGGACTTACTTATCAAACTATCCAGTTGGCCTCTACATCTTATGGGTTTGGTGATGCCATTTTGGTACCACTTAATGATTACCTTTCCTTCTTGGGCCTTTCACCATCCTATCTCTTGTGAATTCCTAAACTTCCCACTACCACCAGATGAATCTATTTGAGAAGCCATGTCAATTACTAACCGTCCATGGGAATATCTTCATCATCGATCTTCTTCTCTTTCCCACATAGAATGTTTGGATGCGTTTTGTCAAATATTGGTTTCCTTTAGCCATGCCAATGTTTCCCAAAACCTCAATTAGACTTACATTGTTTCATTTAGAGGAAAATTGGCTAATATATTTTCTACAATTCCTATTAATATTTCCATGAATGCAGGTGTCATGGAAAATATTTTGATTGGGGCATATTGTAGTCCTTCTGAGATTAACATTTACACTGCTCTTTTCAAAAAAATTTGCTATGTTTTTTCTTGGTCTTATGATGAAATGTTTGGCATCGATCCACGAATTGTATAACATGAGATTAATACTTATCTTGGAGTCCAAAAACTTCTGGAAGTTGGTTTTATCTATCCTTTACCCTTGATGGAATGAGTTTCTAATCTTGTTTTGGTTGATAGGAAGCAAGGAACTATTTTAGATTGTGTTGAGTACCATGACTTGAACTTGACTTGTCTTAAAGATAATTAACTTACCCCTTTTGTTGATTATATTCTTGATGCGAGTGTTGGTAATACTATCTTTTGTTTTATTTATGGTTTTTTCTTCTATAACCAGATTGAAATCAAACTCGAAGACTAGCACAAAATTGCTTTTATCTTCTCATGGGGAACTTTTGCCTATCGTAAATTTCTTTTTTGTCTTAAAAATGTTGGCGCTACTTTCCATCGGGCCATGTATTATATGTTCCATGATATAAAACAAATCCTTTAAGTCTATCTTGATTACCTTACTACCCATTCTCTACTTTATGAGGATCATCCTGCCCACCTTCGAGAAGATTTTCTCTGATGTCATTATTATAAAATTTAGCTTAATCCACACAAGAATGTTTTTTCTGTATGATCAGGACGATTGCTAGGATTCATTTTTTTCTCAAGAAAGGTTTCGGTTTGATCCCTTGAAGGTTGAGGCTATCATAAATTTTCCTCCTCCTCAGACTATTTTCCAACTTCAAAAACTTTAGGGAAAAGATAATTTATTATGGTGATTCATTGTCAATTATGTTCACATTACCTAAGGCTTCATGCACCTATTGAAGAAAGGAGTCCCTTTCCTTTGGGATGAACAAGTCCAACATTATTTTGATGCCCTTAAGTAGGCTTTTTTGTCGTCACCTTTACTCAATCCTCCTGATTTTAGTTGATATTTCTTATTACATCTCACAACCTCAGAGTCTTCCATAGGTAGGGTCCTTGTCCAAGAAGATGATATGTGAAATGAACATCCTATTTAATATCTTAGCAAGGCATTTTACGTCCCAAGCTTCGTTATTCCCATGTTGAGAAGTTGGACCTAACAGTTGTTATTGTTGTCCAATGATTGAGGCATTATATCTTATTGTGAAAGAACATTGTCATTACTAAATCTGACCCCATGAAGCATATTCTTAGCCATAAGATCATTGGGGGAAAATAATACAAGTGGATTGTTATTCTTCAGGTCTTCCATCTAGAGTACGCTATTGCTAAATCTAAAAAATTCTTAGCTTTCGTCAAGCTTCTTGTTGAATTTCCTTAGGTTGATGAGGAAGTCATGGCCGTGGACATTTTCTCTGATGAATCCTTGTTCCTCACTAGTACTTCCAACCATTGGTATTGATACATTCTTTTTTATCTCCAAACTCAATGTTTTCAACCTGAACTATTTTGTCATGATCGTCGGTTCATATGCCATAAATCTCAACACTATCTTATTATTGATGATAATCTATACCATCATGGTGTTGACATTATGTTATGCTGATGCCTTAAACATGAAGAAGCCAAAACCATATTGAATGATTTCCATTCTAGGGCATGTGGTGACCATACATTTGGGCTGCCATCACTTATAATCTTTTGTGTGCAACGTAGTTTTGGCCTTCACTTTTTAAAGACTGTATCTCAACAGTCCAAAAGTGTCATCCTTGTTAGATATTTTCTTGTAAAATGTGTGCTCATCCTTCCCCGTTCCACCCGGTAGTTTCCATTGGACCTTTTTCATAGTGGAGTATTGACATTATGTAATGCAACCCACCCTTAGCCCAAGGTCATCACTATATTATTGTGGTAATTGATTATTTTACCATGTGGGGTGAGGCCATGCCTACATGATTAAATGGCAGTGACAATATTTCTTCACTCCTTTTCAATCATGTCATTTCTAGGTTTGGTGTGCCTAAACGCATCATGACGGATCATGGTAAACATTTTCAAAACCATATGATGCAATAACTAACTTCCAAGAGGAGTTTCTTCATCAACACTCAACACCATATTATCCTCAAGCCAATGGCCAAGTTGAGGTTGTTAATCGAGCTTTGAAAACTATGTTGCAATAGATGGTATGAAATCATACGTCTGATTGGCATATTATGTTATTTTCCACCTTTTGGGCATATTGAACCTTAGTGAAATCTACCACTAGCTTTACTCCTTTCCAATTGGTTTATGGAGTGGAGTTAGTCCCTTCATATCCAGTGTGAAATCTCTTCCCTTCAACTGGCTATCAAATTACTCCCTAAAACGCCAGCCAAGGAAGAATGCCTCTTACAACTTGCCCACATAGATGAAAAATTTGTTCTCACCTTGGTCAATAACGAAACTCATAAGAAACACATTAAGGCCTAATATGACAAGTATGTTCAACATCATCTTTTTTTAGAAGGTGACATCATCTTGGTTTAGGACGAAGACCATGTGATCTGAATGGAAAATGGTATCCACCCATGGTATTCATCTACCCATGGAATTTACCCATGGTATTGTAAGTGACATCCACCCATGGTATTCATCCAACCATGGTATTTATCTACCCATGGAATTTACCCATGGTATTGTAAGTGGCATCCACCCATTAAATTTCCCTTATAATGATTCTTCACTAATTGATTGATCCTTATACTTGCTATGCATCATCTAGTTATAGCATTTGCTTTACAATACCATGGTCTGTGGACCATGGGCAGGTCTCAAAACAACTCTATCACCTACCCAACTAAGGGACTAAAGTCCTTTTGACTTCTACTAGCTTCACACTCCACTTTCACATTTCGAGGAGACTTTACATTCATTACAAAAGGAAACTACAAAATTGAGTCAATTGACCCTAGGGACCCCTTCCCAACAATTTCCACAAAGGAATTCCCACAAATTGGAGTGACTAGCACATCTTGTTTTCTTCCTGATAAGTGAAATTTGGTTGAATACTTCCATTTTTATTCTTTATTATTTATATATACAATATATAAGATATAATGTAATTCATTTAATTTGATCTATTACATTGTAGTTTGTGGGTAATACTACCATCTTTTCTTAGTAATGTTACTCTTATTACGTAATTAATTATAAAGAATTTATCCATAACAAGTATTCATCGCTCATTGTATGCTTTGGTTTAATGTTTTAAAGGACCTATCTAGTCATTCTGGCTTGGCTTAGTATTATGAGAAGAATGGAGTTGGTACATTTTAGCATCTATAATCATGGGTTTATAACTGATTTTCTTGACTCTGAGAACTTAAACATTCTCCTATTTAATATCGTGGTTTTTAACTATATTTTCTTATTTTTAAAGAAAATATTTCTTGTTTTCTACAAACTTGGTCCACATGGTTATTCCCACTCCCATGGACCAATGCATTTCGTTCATTGTCGTATTAAGTATATGGCTCATATATTATGGATGTTTATGGTTTGAAGTTTTTATTTGCTTGATTTAAGTTTTGGATGATTATTCTCCTCTAAATATATTTAGCTCAGATATTGTGACTATTAAGCTGAATTGTTATTCTCTTCTAGAATTAGATGTAGTTAGGGCCTCTGCAATATGATCTTCTGGGCTCACAAAACACACACTTGTTGCAACTTTGTAAAAAACAAATTGTGCTATTGACTCCATGATTGACAAATTTATAAGGAATTTATTGTTGGTACTAGACTATACACACAACCTTATAGTATTGATTCTATATTTATTTTGTTGCTCCATCTTGAGTTTAATATCAAAAGGATACTATTTTTAATTCTTTGTATATTAATAAAATTCTCTCTCTTAAAGAATCACCTTAATCAACTTTATCAAATCGTATGGTATTTTATAAGAATATGAAACTATAGTTTCTAATTTGATACATAGCCAATGTGCCTTGTGTTTGGTAATAAAGTCCACTACTTCATTTAAAAATAAGTATTTATCTCTTCGTTTTATAGTGGCATCGACTTGCTCTTTTTAGCTTGGTATGATTGTGTTGAATACATATCTTTAGAGACATGATGATTTTAAATAACCACTCTAATAAAGATATTGTGAATCTTTTTTTTAAGAGACAATAATATAAATTTGTGTGGGGGTGCACAAATTCACATATCCCTTCTTGGTAAATGTTCTTAAAAATATATTCCTATGTGAAATTTTTTTATGGTATCTATATTTTTCTACTTTTTCTAATGCGTAGCTTAAAGATTCACTATTTTCTTATGTAGATGTACAAAACATATGAATATATACACTTTATTTTCAAATAACTCAATATAACATTTATTCTACTTGCAAAATAAATATTTTTTATTCAAATTTTTTATTTCTCTTCTTTCATTAGAAAACTACAAATAATCACTTGTCTTTGAATATAGATTTTTTATCCCTTTAGAATTGCTCAAAAGGAATAGCCAATAAACCATCTAATTATTTATACAACATAGGGATATTTTCCATATGCAACATAGGGATATTTTCCATTGATTTGAACCTGGGTTGAGTTATTAATGGAAATGATCAATAAATCTCATTTACTCCAATATAGCAATGCAAAGAACCAAATATTTTTTTTTTGTAGGTTCGACAATGATGAGGTACAACATGGTCATGTCCAAGAATAACACTCAAATAGGGCGACAAATTGAACCAGTGACTTAACATCTATGAGTGCTTTAATAGAGCACTTGATCATCATTTATCCAAGGCCCTATGGACAAAGAATAAATAATTTTAACAATACAAATAACTTGTAAATAATTCAAAGAAATTAACATATATGCAAATGAAGCTTCCTACAACTTCTAGGGAAAATTATATACACAACAATGTTCCTCCCATCCATAGATTGAGAAGAAATCCTACTATGTCACCCCCAAGCTTGTCCTCAATGATAGTAATTTATTTTTCCAAGTAATTGTATGTTAGGAAGGATGTAATTCACTTGAAGAGAATAAGATGATTAAGGTAGTAAACCCTGCACTCTTCCCTTACTCCTCTATGTTGAAATTCATTTCTTGAAGAATGAATAATGAATCTTTTAATCCTGATTTGCATATGAATCTCATCCTTATCTCCCCTCTCCACCTTGCCCTCCCTTAGGCTGAGTGGTTCCAAAAGGTCGAGGGAGTTATCTCCCACACCCACTAATTTGGGAAAACAACCAACTACCCACCAATTGTGGTTCAACGTTTCTTGTCACGCTCTTTGGAAATTTACTGAGATATTTTTCTTTTTTCAAGAAATGTCATTGAGTTATTTTTTTTACTTCATACATGGCTGAATATATATTTATCTCCAGAGTTTGATTATTATTAACATATATATTTAGATTAGACACTCACAATATATTTTCATCATTATAAATGATGATATGTTTTTCTTTTGCATTTACCTATAAATGAAAATTATATACAATATGTTCACAATATAATTTAATCAAAAGTAATAAATGAGTGGTATTACACTTATTTTCCAAAAGAAAAAAAATGTGTTCCCTCAATTTTTTTTTATTATTATTAATTTTTCTCGACGGACCATGGTCCCCTATAAGATATTCTTCTAGTTTTTAGACCATTATTGAAGAAGCATACTCTTATACCAATTATTGGAAATATTGAAGGGGGATGAATCAATATTTCATTACTCCTAACATTTTTTTTACTTATTTAATCTTAAAAATTTGAATTCACATCACATAATCAATCATCCACAAGGTATGCACACATAAATTAAATTGTAAGTAAAAAATTGAAGATAGACCACTTGAAAACAATCTTCAATTTATTGCAGTCATTTGTGAGAACATCAATCCTTTGTAACCACCAACTTACAAATTTTGTAGGCTTCAACTTTTCAAGATGATGAGGACACCCATCCTCTTGTAAGCACCAACTTACAAATATAGCTAGCTTCAACTTGTCAAAGATATAAGGACATGAATCCTCAGTGAAATCCAACTTACAACTTTTTTACTTTTACAGGAACGAATCCTTAGTCAAAGAAAGTATACCTTCTTGGCAGATTCTCCTCTCTCCTTCACACAAGGGTATTGTCTATGCATTGATCTTGGCCTTCAGTACACGACATGGTTTTCAAACCAAGCCTTAACTAGATCTTTAAATAGCAAAACTCAACTCCAAACCTTAGCCCTCATTGTGATAAAAATTATCCTCCTTTTCTACCAAAACTTAGCCTTTAAGACAAGCCTACAACTTAGCCTAGAACAAGTACTAAATAATTCCCCTTTTGTACCATAGCTCAACCTCCAATTTAGGCCTGTTACTTTGCCTCAACAAAGATAAAAATTGGCCTCCTTCGGTTCATCTTTAAGAGGTATAGGCTTGGCCTTCAATATGTTGAAATTCAATCCTCAAAAACTTCAAGATTTTCCCTCAAAACAAACCATAGAAAACCAACAACCCTTCCTAGAAACAATTCCAAAAAAGGTTCGAAGGATGCATCCATTGTCGTTCCGTATAAATACTTTTCAATTTTGGGTTTTCTTCACTTTTGGTTCATGAGGTATGATCCTTAGAAATTATTCTTCTCTTTTATTTCTTATACAAATTCGAGCTTCTTGAGTGAGTGGATATAAATACTCCTTCATATGCATATAAATAGTGCATCTGGGGTCTAGACTAGGTCGACCTGCCCACTAGCTAGGTCGACTAGAATAATTTATACTGAATATTCAAAAAATTATTTCTCCTCAACTATGAAAAGTTAGAAGCCATGCCATATATTGTTAGAAAGGTATTAGAATAAGACTTCCAACCGTATATATTATTCCCCAGTTTGAGCTAATTAATTGGTGTAAATATGCACTTAAAGATAGGGTATCCAATTGCAACATCAAAAATCTAAAAATAATATTTCCAATAGGCTCAAAATATACTATTTGACAATGTAAATTTCTCTTTCATTTCGGCAACTTTTGACATCAATATCAATTGTTTTCAACATAGTTAGGATAGAGGGTTGAGATTTATCTCAAAATTAGTTATGTCTTTTGGCCTTTTAAATTTAATTAAGAAAAGGTTATACTAACATTTTCACTTAAAGGTGCAAATGTCCACAAAAGGAGTTGAACATGTCTATGATATTAATGCAAAAATGTTGCAAAAAAGGAAAAATAACAACCTAAAGGGTGGAGGATGGAGGGCAGGAAATGTGTTTAGGCTTGCAATAGTCTCATACTTGTGTTGATGGCTATTTGACAGATGTTGCTAGAACCACTTGGCTAAATCAGTTTTTTTCAATCATACCACTATGTCAAAATCCTATATACATATTATATCCAAGCTATAACATGCAAGGTAATGATGATAAACATTACCATAAGTCCTTGTGGGCACTGGCGGACAAAAAATGTAATTGCATAGAGGAAATGACTCAAGTCAATGTGTGTTGATAACAATATTAAATAAATAACATCTTTCACTTGAGTGACCTTCAGATTCCAAGATATTTTGCAACCAACATAAAGAAGGGAGTTTGTTTAGGAATTTAGCTTTCTCCTTTTGAAAAACTTAAATTAATTTTGGGGCCATTTTCCTCGAGCCATTAATTCCAATTTTAAATTTAAATTTATATTTTTTGTAGCAAATATTTGTTGGAATTATAAATTTATGTGGTTTAGTTAACACAATCTAAGTGTCCAAATAAACTTTCAAGGAATTGTATGCATATATACATTCAAAAATATAGTTTTAAAAATGAAAAGTTACACATGGTATATGCATATATAGAACCAATATAGATCCATCTGGAAGAGGACTAAATATCTTGAGGTGAATACCTTTTTTAAAATTTTGCACTCTAAAGGAGGTCAGATAGGCTATCTTTAGCCTCGTGGACGTTAAAATTTTCTTTCTTTCTTTCTCATCTTTCTAGAAGTAATTACGGTTTCCTTTGCACGGCTCATGAGCGTCCCACAATAACAAGTGACCATGTAAGTTAACTATCAAGGATGGATGTTCCTAAAGAAAAAAATGTTGTTATGAAACTAGCTCAATAAAAGATAAAAAAGATATATCAACACCTTGGAATTCAGCCTCTTTGAGGGGGAAACCTCCTTTACATTACATAAATGAACAATTCTTCGATGATTAAAATGAAGAAACCTCCTTTATATATATAGGAGTCTAAGGAGTCACAATAT
>APFE031098186.1:22511-32927 GCA_000404065.3 Pinus taeda
ATACAATATGACCCAGATATTCCACCTCTTGTACTCCAAAGAAACAATTGGATCCTTTTGCATATAATTGTTCTCCTCCAATAGTTGTAGCACCTTGTCAACATGATCCTTCCAAGACTTGCTGTAGATTAGTATATCATCAAAAAATACTAACACAAATTTTCTAAGGAATGGTTTGAAAATTGAATTCATCAAACTTTGAAATGTTGAGGGTGCATTGGTAAGGCCAAAAGGCATGACCAAAAATTCATAATGACCCTCATGAGTTCTAAATGCTGTTTTCGGAATGTCTTCAATCTTCATTCTGATTTGATGATACCGTGAACGAAGATCCAACTTGGTGAAGTAAATTGATCCATGCAATTCATCCAGTAATTCATCAATGACAGGAATGGGGAACTTATCTTTAATAGTGAGCTTGTTGAGCTCCCTATAATCCGGACACATGCGCCATGATCCATCCTTCTTGTGCACCAATACTACTGGAGCAGAGAAAGAATTTTGACTTGGTTGAATTATACCAGCCTCTAGCATTTCTGCAACCATACGTTCAATTTCACTCTCTTTTGGACATAGGGATATCTGTACGGCCTGATGTTTGGAGGAACACTTCCTGGAATCAGATGAATAGTATGATCACGATCACGCATAGGTGGGAGACCTTTGGGAGTCTCAAATACCTTGGAATGATTGTCCAGGACTTTTGGAGATCTGGATAAATAGATGATTCCGATGTGGAAACATCTAGCGAACATAATTGTGCAATTACACCTCTTTGTTCCGTTTTTAGAAGCTTTGTCATACCATTAGAGCTGATTATCTTTCCTGGTTTCCCTGCAATACCCCTTAATACAACTTCCTTTCCTTAGAAAATTTCATGAAAAGTTCTTGAAAATTAAAAGCTATTGTACCCAAGGATTGTAGCCATTGGACTCCTAGTACAACATCAGCACCTCCTATTGGAATGGAAAGCATTGGGCTAGTCAATACATATTCTCCCATAGATAGCTTGATATTATGATACTTTCCAAAGAAATTTATTATTCCTCCATTTGCGACCATCACTTGATACTCTGGTGCTGGATATAAGAAGCAATTCAATTCTTTTGCTACCTTACATTGAAAAAAGTTGTGGGTACTTCCTGAATCAATCAACACTATTACCTTTTTCTTCTTGATTTGTCCTTCTATCTTGATGGTTTGAGGAGTGGTAATTCCCACCAATGCATTACAAGATACGGTCAGATTCATTTCTTCTTTATCTAGGCTTTGTTCCTGGAGTATATCCTCTTCTTTTGACCTTTCTTGCTCATTTTCTTATTCCTCTTCACAATCTATGTAGAATAATTTCTTCTCAGCACACTTATGAGCTTTAATGTATTTGCTATCACAACTGTAAAAAAGCCATTTTGCTCTTTTTTCTTCCAATTGTTTTGGTGTCAAACTTATAGGTTATGGAAGACTAAGGGCAACAACACTTCCATCTTTATATTTGTGAGTGGTATGCTTCCTGGTTGCCATAATTTTGCTTTCCATTTTTCTTGCTAACTTGAATGCCTTCTCTAATGACTCAAGTTCCTAAAGGTGAACATCATGTTGGATATTATCCTTTAAAGTCCCTATGAACACATCAATTCTATGCTCCTCTAGAATATTTTTACCCTTATGTTCAATTTTTGGAACTCCTCAATGTGGTCCATTATTGAACCCTTTTGTTTGAGACTCATCAATTGGCTAAAAAAAGTGTTGCTTTTTGTATCCTCATAATGTGCTATCAATTCTTCCGTAAAAATTTCCCAAGTGATAAATTGTTTACGAGAACAAATCCATTGATACCATACAAACTTATTTTGTTCCAAATATTAAGTTGCAATATGTCCTTTTGTGTGTTGCACATTTATTGAGATTGAAAAATTTGCTCCATCTGTAATATCCATGTTGTGGGATCCTTGGCCTTAAACTTTTATATGGATTTTTGGTAGTATGGTGCATCTTCAATCCCACATTAGAGTCTATGAAATCATGATTAACATTTCTTTTGTTCACATCATGAGTTTCCTTTACTACCTTTTCACCATTAGTAAGTATTTCTTGTAGAAAATTTGTCAAATCTGTCTTCAAATCTGCAATGTCTATCTTCAAATCTGCCATGTTTCTCTTCAAATATGTCTTCAAATCTACTTCAAATCATCCATTTTAGATTCCACGCCCTTTATATTAGATTCCACGCCATTTATCTTAGCTTCTGTTAGCTTTTGTGAGAGTGACATTTGTTGCATTTGGTCTTGTAATTTTGATATATCATGTAGCATTTTTTCCTCTTCTTCATGAGTTATGCTAGAGCTTTCAAGTTGCTTACTAAGTGTTTGCATTTTCTTTCCTGGGGGCATCAGTTACCAATAATAATGCTCTACTATGCCCTTTGAATTCCTTCAAAATAAATTTTCAAACCAAGCTTAAGCAAAAATTTAAAAAAATCTACACACCTTTTTTCACTTTGTAGGAGCTGAATATTCCCTCTGATGTATCTCTGTACTTTCGAATCATCTAGTTCTGAAATTGTGACTTGTAGTAGCCCTCTGTGTCTTCTTTCCAATGCCACCAGTCTGATCCAAATTGGATTCTCCAAAGAAGAGTAATGTGAAATCCCCCACAGTGACCTGATTATAGACTAGTTTAGTAGAGCGAACTTGTATGACGTGTCACGAGTCATTGTTTTGACCTTTGGCTCTAAAAAATATACACAAGAAACTACAGTCCGTCCTCTTTCTGTACCTTCTTACGAAATTTCAATCTGATGCTCAGAGAGAAAGTTATGACGATTTTCTCTAGGTCACTTGTTTGGAATGTAATTCAAGAGTTTACAAAAAGACCAACATCCTCAGATCATATCTCCACAAATACAACACGAAAAGCTCTGAAATTTGGACCCGAGGTTTAGCGCGATTTCTTCTCAAACGTTTTTTTTTTCAGCTTCTGAAATGTCGCAGAAAACAAGTTATAGAGAAAATGCCACGATGACCTATTTGAAGTAGCGAAACCCTAGAACCCAAAGCTCTGATACTAAATGTTATAAAACCAGCTCAATAAAAGATAGAAAATATAGATCAACGCCTTTGAATTCAGCCTCTTCGAGGGGGCAACCTCCTTTACATTACATAAATGAACAATTCTTCGATGATTCAAATGACAAAACCTCCTTTCTATATATAGGAGTCTAAGGAGTCACAATATAACCCAACCAACCTAACAATAATAATATAAAGCCACAAAAATAACAATAGAGGGATTCTATGAGGCAAAGTAATCACAATATGGAGACAAAAGGGGCACAACAAAATTAATAAGGGATACAACTACAATAGTAATAGGGTAATCACTAGTATTATAGGGACCCAACAAATGCCCTATAACGTCTCAAGTTGAACAAGATTTAAGGTGGTAATTTATCATAATTAGCTAAAGCAATTTTGTGTGAGAGTTATCTTAAGAATTTTGATTTTAAGGAGTACCTACTAAGCATATGATATATATTTATAGTTTCGAAAATTTTCACATTATTGAATTGTTTATTTTACACCTATTTGTTTTGTATATGGAATGGAGAAATTATAAATCTCAGTCTCATATTGACAAAGTATAAATATAAATGAGAGAAATTAATATGTATATATATATATATATATATTATATTATATATATAACAACTATTAGTGTATGTGTTTCTTTTGGTAAAATGTTATAGATTCAAATTATAAACTTTAAATGAAAAAACTATATATATCAGTTTAATATCTAATTTAAAAATAATATTAAAATTAAATTATCATTATCAATTATTCCTTTTTTCAAAAAAATTAAAATAAATAAATGACAAACTTAATTTTAGATTAGATTTAAATTAATTAAATATATTCCCCTAGATGCTACTGTGTACCATAATTCACACTTAGATGATGATTGAAGAATAGTGTGTTTTAAGATATAAAAAAAGAATAAAGAAAAAACTTAATAAAATGTATAACAAATAGACAATACAGTTATAATAATTAAAACAAAACCTAAAAACATTACTAAAAACACATGAAACTTTATTAAAAACAATTATTATATAACAAAATAATTATTATTAAAATTAATAATACTTAACCATTAGAAATTAATAATAGTTAATACTAAAAAGCACCTCCTAAGTCCAAATAGCCTCCTTTGCAGGCTACAAGGAAGCACAACTATGGAAGCCCAGTTGTGGAGGGATGAAGTAGGGTGTGCCAAATGGCTGGACTAGTTGGTTATTAGTTAGGATATTTAGCCTCCTAGGTTTGTTTCCTTATTTCATATTTTTATTATTAAATGTTTATTGCATTAAATTTCTTACTTTATTTTCTAAGATTAAAATTACCAATTTTATTCTATGAAGATTGGCTATTTCAAAAAAATATATATTCTGTGCTCTCTTTGTTAAGTCAGGGAAGTCATCTTTCTGTTACACATTTTCATTCTCCTAAATATCTCTGTGAAATGGTAGGGAGATTTATTGCTACAAAATTACACCGTGTCATCTTGCACATTCACATTGGCCACCACCGCCTCTCAATAACCATTGTCATACTTTTATCAATATTTGTCATTTTTTTTACGTAGTTGTCTATAATGCGATTTTTTGAAAGCCTTTCCTGTGGGTTTTTCCGGTCAAAATCCAGCAGCAATTTATTGGAATCGCAAGTTTGATAGCTAGTGTCTGCACAATCAAAGCATTCCTTGGGTTTTTCAGGGTGCTGAATCCAAATATGCAATTAAAAAACCATTTTAACTGCAACAAATCAAGATTTAACCTCAATTTCTTACCTCAATTTCTTCCGCCAAATTCAATCACCTGAATCTCTAAAAAATCGCCTTATAGACAACTCTTTTTTTACTGTTTTAATTGTCGTTTCGGCTTTAATATCTCCAAGCGCTCAATATTTATATAGTTAAATAAAATAGGAATTACATATATCATATATTTATTTCCGAGTACTTTTTACATTTTAAAGATGTCATGATTAACCTGTAGGAAATGGTTGGTCATCTTACATTAACCATTTCATGTTTTCAATTGTGTTCATCATTATTTAAACCATTGATATAAGGTAAATGTTGTGCAAAATTAAATTCCATTCCCGGGCATATTAATTGACTTCAAGGAATAATTTCAACGTAAAAGAATTACTACACAGTTGACAAGTGGGTGAAATAAATTGATTCTCCATTCAATTGTTAAAGTAAATTCCTATAATTCTTTTAATTGAAACTCAATGCATAAAGTAAGGATTTTGTATTCTTTTCATAAAACTAAAACTCATGTCACGAAAGTGAGGAGGTCACGAAAGTAAATTAAATGATGGCACGAACAGGAATTGGAAGGTTTGATGGAATTGTTTTTTAAAATTAATTATTAAGTTTAGAGGCACGGTTGCAGGACACAGATGTAATGAAGTTGGAATATATATGTGTAAAATTTAAAAATAAATAATAATTTTAATCAAAATGAATTTTAACTATTTTATTAAAATTTTGTTTTTCTTGTATTTTTTTTTTATATTTGTAGAAATGTTTTTGTTATATTTGTAAAAATTTTAATATGGTACTCCATCATAGTTTTTGTAAAAAGATTTAAAAATGATTTCTAATTTATGTTAATATTTGTTAATAAATTGTACATCAAAGCAATATGTATTTACAATTTCTTTCTATAATTTCAGAGCAGCATATTTCCTGCTTCTTCCAGCTAATTTCTTGCTCCTTGTTGTGTGAAGTAATATATTTTCTGAAGAGTGAATTGTTCCAAAGTTTATAAAATATAAATGGAATTTAAAAAACTTCAAAATTAACATAATTATATATTCCACATAGAACACTTCAATCTACTAGTTATCATAACTAAATTTTTAGCTTACATAAACTTGACATTATAACTTTTAATATATATCAATTTTTCACATTTTATTTGTATTTACGTTATTGAATTTCTTTTTTTATTTCATATATATTATATAAAATAAATTAAAATTATATACATATGGCATGCTTATTATTGTATCAAAATTAGATTAATAAAATCTTATTTATTGGAACATATTGAATTAAAATAGTGGAGAAATTATAATTATAAAATATTTTTGTGGTGTATTTTAAAATTATTTTTTTCCTAATAAAATTGTTATAATCAATAGAGATCAACCTTGTCATGATAGATTTGGAATTAAGAATGGACCTATATTGGTTCTTTATTTGTTTATTTATATAAATTTTATTTAACTTTCAACCATCTTATTAAATTTTTGTTGTTCTTGCAAACTTTTTTGTGATATTTAAAAGAAACTTTAATATGGTACTCAACAATAGCCTATGAAATAGTCCAAATTATCTAAAAATTCCTTCTAATTTGAATTAATATTGGTTAACAAATTGCATATCAAACCAATATGCATTCATAATTTATGTATATTTTCTCATTACATCACCTTTCAGAATATAAATTTACTTGGTTCTTTATATTAATTATAAACTAATAATATTATATATTTTATAATCAAATTTTGTTAAAATTAAAATATATAGTAATGTAAAAATAATTACTATAATATTTAATTTAAAGATTTTCAGAGTTTTATTTTCTTTCTATGAGAAATTTGAAATATATATATATATAATATAATTACATTAATAAACTTAATAAGAGAAAACACATATTTTAAATATTAAAAATAAGTAATGATAATAATAATAACAATAGTGATCTCCTTTAAATAAATAAGATAATTTTAGTGTATTTCCTTTAAATAAATAAAATAATCTTAGTATATTTGCTTTAAAAAGGTGAGATATTTTAAATGATATCTATAGTATTGTAAATTTCCTATTCAATTTATAAGATATATTTACAGGGGCTATTTATTAAAATATTGTCATAATCAATAAAGTAAATTTAGCCAAAGTAAATTTAATATTAAAGAGTGTAGAGTAATATTGAGCTAACACAATTACAATATATAGAACTTGATTCACATCACATCTAGATCAATGTTAAAAAAAATGTTTTAAAACCTTCATGTGACAACATATTTATTTATTTAAAATGAATAAAATCTTCATAGTTTATTCTCCCTCATTACATTTCTTCTTTATTTTCCTTATCAACCTGTTCCATATATATAAATTAACTTGTAAATATTTTTTATTAAATTATTTTTATTCCAAAGTTTATAAAACATAGATATAATTTAAACAACTTCAAAATTAACATAATTATATACTCAATATATAACACTTCAATCGATCTGATTTTTAAGTTTATATAAACTTTGTAATGTACCCCAATAACCTAGCATGTAAAAGTACGGAGTTAGAATTTTTTTTTATACAAATTACCCACAAGTAATTATCCAAATCACAACTCCTCAATTCCTCAATAACCATTAGATATAATGCTCATTAATACATCAAGTAAATTGCAGTAAAAAGAAATAAATTGCATAACATTAACCACCAATGTGGTAGTGTAATAACATAAACTATCTCATGAACCTTGTGTCCATTTCATGATTTTCCTTTACCATACAAATTAATCACATACTTTGGACATTATGATTATCACATCAAACAAAGAATCATCATCATCAAGGATTCAACATCATCAAATGGTCACAAAAGGCAATCACACCATTGAACACCATTATACCCTGGAAACCCCATAGGGTGAAAACCAGCAAACGTTTAATCTTATTATTAAATGCTCATGAGGGTTTTCACCCCTCATTCAATGGCTCATAAGGGATTCCATCCCTTAACCATTGTTATGAAATCATTACAATGAATTATCATTAAGTTATTACATAGCTAGCTAAAAGCTAATACATTTTCCATGAAACCATTTCTTTACATACTGCCACATGCAACATTCCTTGTGGCGTGATTGTTCTAGCAATGGACGATCCTACAACTCTAACTCATCTGCATGGACCATTAATCCTTTTCCTACCACAATGTTAAACATCACTTTTCTTTGGCACCAACCGCCATTGTTTCCTGTCAATGTTGTCGTCAACAAGCTTTGGCAACAAGATTAGATACCATATTAATGAATCAATAATGAACCTCTGAAAGAGATATTTTAGCATCTACCCATCTGCATGAGCAGGCATAACATATTATTTAACTAGTACATATATTCAAGTAAATTCTTGTTCTACTTTTCACAATGCTTATTCACACTAATGCATATTTCTCTTTAAGAGAACTAATCGTTACTTTTACAAGTCCATGTTTCCCTTTAAAACATATAACACATTAGTTATGTTTACATATAGGTAATAGACTATTGTTCTCGTGCCTTTGCACATGCGTTCCTTCCACATAGTTATTTTCAAGAAATTATCATAGTTTCTTTAACATACATAAAACCCATCTCCATAACACAATGATTACTCCTTGAGTATCCAATAGCTTTTCTTAATAACCCTTCTTTAATATATGCAATGCATATTCCCTTCTCTAGAACTCTACCATCATTTCATGTAAACACTTACTTACTCTTTCTTAAAAGAAGCCATCATAACCCCATTTCTCTATCTTCATGCTTTTCCTTTCAAGAAATTATTATAGATACCCATCTTTACGCTTAAAGAATCAAGAAACAATAACAAGGTTAAATTAACCTTTTATGCACCAAAATCAAGAATTCGATCCAACTCATCAAAAAATATAATCTTTTCAACAGTTTAATATTTCCAAGAATGTTAACATCGATTATCATTATTTACAAGAAAGCAAACATAATACTTTCAGAAAAGATAATCTTTTCAAGAGTTTAATATTTGCAAGAATGTTAACATCGATTATCATTATTTACAAGAAAGTCAACATAATACTTTCTCTACGTTCACACCACAACATATTCCCAATGTCACAATAGCTACCCTTATGTGCATGCAACATGTGTTTTTCCTAACACAATTACTTTTATTTCAAAGCACATAATCTTTTCATGAAACAAGTGTGGATTCTGGTTCTTGTATGAACACTATTCACATGGGTCTTTTTAAGGAAATAATCTTTATTTTTGGTTTCCAAGAGAGCTCTAAGAAAAGTCATCATTTTCATACATAAAGTATGCATACCTTACCTAAAAAGAACCCTAATGCGGTTATTGAAGGACTTAAGTTTGGTGCGGGCCGAGACCATATTTCAGACTTAAAATTCATAACCATTTTCAACGCAAATATTCCTTTAAATTTTGAACAGTTCCAACATATTGTTCATGCAAGATTAAACGAGGAACTAAGCATTTACATCACATGTTTATTTCCAGGAAGACTAACGAATGACCCAAACCCAGATCTATAAATAATTATAATAGAAATCAAGTCGATTCAAGCAGATAAAGTTTTATACTGTGTGCCACAATATCCATATCAAATAGCAGAGCAATATATAGTTACAAATATGAAAAACCCTCAGTTGTCACAAAAAATAATAGCAAGAGAACTACTCCATTCCGAGCAGAAGTAATCTCTGGAGTATTAATGGAGTCTAAGCCATATCGTGCTTATATATATGCAATTTGGGAACAAAACTTACGAGAGTTTCTTCTCAGAATGCAATATTGTAAATATAATAATATGCACATATTTTAATTCAAGAGAATTGAGCAAGATACTTATCTTTTCAGTTTCAAGAAGCCACTCGGCTTGCCTAAGTCAAAGAAGGGGAGGCATTGTCTTGTGAATCATGACTTTTTAATTTAAACATGCGACTATCATGCACAAATTTAGACACCTTGTGAACTTTCTAAACTCCATTCCCTCCATTCTCTCTGCGTCTTCTCTATCTCATCACCAGATTTAGCACGCTGCTGCCAATTACACAGTTTGAGACGAAGTCCCTTCCATTTCTCACTCTGAGCACAATAACCCTGGGAATGTGAATAGTAATAGTAATGAGGCTGAGGAGGACTCAGCATCACTGTCACTATCAACGATAGTTCCAGAAATGGTTTTGTGGACCAGCTGACATCAACAGCAAGAAACAACTTCCTCCAGCCAACTGCCCCTTTGGAACTGTTATGAAACCAGCTCAGGAAAATATAGAAAAGATAGATCAACACCTTAGAATTCAGCCTCTTCGAGGGGGCAACCTCCTTTACATTACATAAATGAACAATTCTTGGATGATTCAAATAATAAAACCTCCTTTCTGTATATAGGAGTCTAAGGAGTCATAATATAACCCAGCCGACCTAACAATAATAACATAAAGCCACAAAAATAAGAATAGAGGGATTCTATGGGGCACAATAATAATAATATGGGGGCAATAGGGGAACAACAATATTAATAAGGGGTACAACTACAATAGTAATGGGATAATCACTAG
>APFE031098186.1:38755-86793 GCA_000404065.3 Pinus taeda
CCATAATTCTTAACAAACTTGAGATAATACCCTCTCAACCCAAGAAATCCTCGCAGATGCTTTAGGATGTGGGAATTTTCCATTCCTTAATGGCTTTAATTTTGCTAGGGTCTACCTTAACTCCTTCATGAGATACAATATGACCCAAATATTCCACCTCCTGGACTCCAAAGAAACATTTGGATCTTTTTGCATATAATTGTTTCTCCTCCAATAGTTGTAGCACCCTGTCAACATGTTCAACATGATCCTTCCAAGACTTGTTGTAGATTAGTATATCATCAAAAAATACTAACACAACTTTTCTAATGAATGGTTTGAAAATTGAATTCATCAAACCTTGAAATGTTGAGGTGCATTGGTAAGGCCAAAAGGCATGACCAAAAATTCATAATGACCCTCATGAGTTCTAAATGCTGTTTTTGGAATGTCTTCAGTCTTCATTCTGATTTGATGATATCCTGAATGAAGATCCAACTTGGTGAAGTAAATTGATCCATGCATTCATCCAGTAATTCATCAATGACAGGAATGGGAAACTTATCTTTAATAGTGAGCTTGTTGAGCTCCCTATAATCTGGACACATGCGCCATGATGCATCCTTCTTGTGCACCAATACTACTGGAGCAGAGAGAGAACTTTGACTAGGCTGAATTATACCAGCTCTAGCATTTCTGCAACCATACGTTCAATTTCACTCTTTTGGGCATAGGGATATCTGTATGGCCTGATGTTTGAAGGAACACTTCCTGGAATCAGATGAATAGCATGATCATGATCACGAATAGGTGGGAGACCTTTGGGATTCTCAAATACCTTGGAATGATTGTCCAAGACTATTTGGAGATCTGGAGAAATAGATGATTCCAATGTGGAAACATCTAGCGAACATACTTGTACAATTACACCTTTTCATTCATTTTTTAGAAGCATTGTCATACCATTAGAGCTGATTATCTTTCCCGGTTTCCCTGCAATACCCCTTAATACAACTTCCTTTCCTTCCATAGAAAATTTCATGAAAAGTAAAAGCTATTGTACACAAGGGTTGTAGCCATTGGACTCCTAATACAACATCAACATCTCCCATTGGAATGGAAAGCATTGGGCTAGTCAATACATATTCTCCCATGGATAGCTTGATATTATGGCACTTTCCAGAGCAATTTATTGTTCCTCCATTTGCAACCATCACTTGACACTCTGGTGCTGGATATAGGAAGCAATTCAATTCTTTTGCTACCTTACAATGAATAAAATTGTGGGTACTTCCTGAATCAATCAACACTATTACCTTTTTCTTCTTGATTTGTCCTTCTATCTTGATGGTTTGAGGAGTGGTAATTCTCACCAATGCATTACAAGATATGGTTGGATTCATTTGTTCTTCATCTAGGCTTGTTCCTGGAGTATATCCTCTTCTTTTGACCTTTCTTGCTCCTTTTCTTCTTCCTCTTCACAATCTATGTAGAATAATTTCTTCTCAGCACACTTATGACCTTTAGTGTATTTGCTATCACAACTATAACAAAGCCCTTTTGCTCTTTTTTCTTCCAATTGTTGTGGTGTCAACCTTATAGGTTGTGGAAGACTAACGGCAACAACACTGCCATCTTTATAGTTGTGAGTGGTATGCTTCCTGGTTGCCATAATTTTGCTTTCCATTTTTCTTGCTAACCTGAATGCCTTCTCTAATGAATCAGGTTCCCAAAGGTGAACATCATGTTGGATATTATCCTTTAAAGACCCTATGAACACATCAATCCTATGCTCCTCTGGAATATCTTTTACCCTTATGTTCAATTTTTGGAACTCCTCAATGTGCTCCATTATTGAACCCTTTTGTTTGAGACTTATCAATTGGCTAAAAAAAGTGTTGCTTTTTGTATCCTCATAATGTGCTATCAATTCTTCCGTAAAAATTGCCCAGTGATAAATTGTTTACGAGAGCAAAGCCATTGATACCATACAACTGATTTGGTTCCAAATATAAAGTTGCAATACGTACCTTTTGTGTGTTTTGCACATTATTGAGATCGAAAAATTGCTCCATCTGTAATATCCATGTTGCGGGATCCTTGCCATCAAACTTCCTCATATCGATTTTTGGAATATGGTGTGTCTTCGATCCAACATTAGAGTCTATGGAATTATGATTAACATTTCTTTTGTTCTCATCATGAGTTTCCTTTACTACCCTTTCACCCTTAGTGAACCTTTCTTGTAGCAGCTTATTCATATTTATCTTCAATTATTCCATGTCTATCATCAAATCTATCTTCAGATCATCCATCTTAGCTTCCACATCATTCATCTTAGCTTCTACACCTTTTTGTGCAAGTGACACTTGTTGCACTTGGTCTCGTAATTTTGATATATCATGTTGCATTTCTAACTCTTCTTCACGAGTCATGCTAGAGCTTTCAGGTCACCTACTAGGTGTTTCCATTTTCTTTATTTGGGGCATCAATTACTGATAATAATGCTTCACTATGCCCCTATATTTCCTTCAAAATAATTTTTCAAACCAAGCTTAAACAAACATTTAAAAAATTTACACACATTTTTTCACTTTGTAGGAGCTCGATATTGCCTTTGATGTATCTCTATAATTTCAGATCATCCAGTTCTGAAATTGCGACCTGCGGTAGCCCTCTATGTCCTCTTTCCAATGCCACCAGTCTGACCCCAATTGGATTCTCCAATGAAGAGTTATGTCAAATCTCCCATAGTGACCAGATTATAGACTAATTTAGTAGAGCAAACTTGTACGACGTGCCATGTGTCCCTGTTTTGACCTTTGGCTTTGGAAAGTACATAAAAGAAACTATAGTCTGTCCTCTTTCTATACCTTCTTACGAAATTTCAATCTGATGCTCAGGGAGGAAGTTATGATGATTTTCCCCAGGTCACTTGTTTTGAATGTAATTCAGGATTCTGCAAAGTGACGAACTTCCTCAGTTCATATCTCCAAAAATATAGTGCGAAAAGCTATGAAATTTGGACTTGTAATTCAGTATGATGTCTTCTAAAATGGGTTTTGTTTTTAGCTTTTGAAACTTTGCAGAAAAAACATTATAGAAAAAATTCCACGATGACCTGTTTGGAGCAGCAAAACCCTAGAATCCAAAGCTCTGATACCAAATGCTATGAAACCAGCTCAAGAAAATATAGAAAAGTTAGATCAACGCCTTAGAATTTAGCCTCTTCGAGGGGGCAATCTCCTTTACATTACATAAATTAACAATTCTTGGATGATTCAAATGATAAAACCTCATTTCTATATATAGGAGTCTAAGGAGTCGCAATATAACCCAGCCGATCTAACAATAATAACATAGAGCCACAAAAATAACAATAGAGGGATTCTATGGGGCACACTAATAACAATATGAGGGCAATAGGGGCACAACAATATTAATAAGGGGTAAAACTACAATAGTAATGGGGTAATCACTAGTATTATAGGGACCCAACAGGAACTTTGGAGATGCTTGAATTAATCCTCTCATTTAGTTTCACGGGAATCAAGAATCAGTTCAATCACTGATTCGTAAGTTTCTGTAACTTTTTCGTAACTTAAAATTACTTTTATATAGGATTAGTTACAATAGGGATATTACAAACTTGGTATTAACTTTTTAATATATAATTTTTTTCCACATTATATTTATATTTATGCTATTTTTCAATTTTCTTATTTTGAACATTTAAAATAAATATATATAATTTACGACCTAAGATGTTACCTTTGAGAAAGACTGCCTCAAGTGTTGCCTTTCACCACTTAATTACGACGTAAGATGTTATCTTTGAAAAAGACTGCCTCAAGTGTTACCTTTCACCACTTAATGTTAATGATTGAACAATAGTTAGTCCTCAAATTAATTAAACGTTAATAATAATTTCACATTAATAATTAGTTAATAATTAATAATAATTAAAAAGAAATAGAAAGTAAAAAATTGAAATGAGTTTACTCGTCGTGGAAACTTCAACGGTTTACCTTCTACGTCTTCATATCCAGAGATAGTCTCTCTAGAATGATGCCTACTTTCTCAAAATATACCAAACCAGAATTGGGGAGTTCGTCGGTTTCCACTTTTCTTTTGGGTAGTTACAAGCACGTTCAAGCCTGAGTTTTCCCCATGTAAAATTACATTCAAAAAGGGTACATTATTTACTATGCTAGTGACATCATAGATACTTAGGGAGCCTTTGATGAACTCAAAATCTTTACAAGCGTACTCAAATCGTAAATTCAATTTATAGAGACTCTCTCCAAATTAACACTTGATATATGTGTAGTTTTTGAGGATATTTGAATCATGTAACTTTTGTTATGGTATAAAAATGTCTGTTAACTTTTGTTAAATTCGATTTAGAGAGGGACTAGGTGAGAAGCTCTGCGTACTAACACTAATTATGTGGTTTGATTTTTTCCTTTTAAAGAAATAATTTATTCCACAATTATCGGAATAAATATTTTAGTTGAACTTAAGTTAATTGTATATTTTAAAATATTATGGACAAGAGTGAAGTGGTTAATTATATTTATGAAATATTCTAAAATTTATAATGAAGATGAATTACACTGGTTGGTTCGAAACGCGTTGACAAATGAGTTTTTATGTGATTTTGCTGAAAATTCTCTAACAAGATAAAAGTAACAAAAAAATGTGTTTGTCAAAATTTTAATATTTGAAATAATTTTTATGGCGGTCGCTTTTAACTAATTATTATTTTAAGATGTGATTTTTCGTTCATAAACTGCCTTCCACAATACTTGACAATTGCATTTAAGTTCTTCTTCAACACATCTAATGAATTAACTGAAGAAGTTGTGAAAAACAAAGGGTGGGATAATGTTCGGACATGTCTCGACGTTTAATGAGTACATATGGAATGCTAAAATACCATGGGGGTAAGTGCACTGAATTTGATCTCTCTCTTGTTGATGGATCAACTTTTACTAGACAATATTTTGAAGCAAGTATACTCTCCCTCCAAGTTCCAACTTCTACCATCTTGTAGAATTGACTTGCAGACTCACTGACAAGGCAAGATATTTCCAGGCATATCAAGATTATTTATGTCAATTGCAGAGTATGTAAATATTTTATAATAAATGAGGTCAAACAAATAATTAATTTGGTTAATCGAATTTCAAAATCTTGTGATATAAATATTCTTGAAATATTGCAAACTTACTCAAGCTTTCCTTATTCTTGAATTTCCTTTTTCTCTATGCAGGTGGAGGAACACAAAGAATTATCTTACAGTGTAAAATGATATCTGAAAGACAATCCAAAATCTACAGTAAAGATTCTTTAAATTGTATAATTCATATTGTGTATCTCTCGCTCAAGGAAATGAATCGAGAGTATAGCAGGACAATGTGCCTCTTTGTTGCAAGAGGTATTAGAGCATTGGGTTCCAACGTTGGGCCTCGAGGTGAAAGGTGAATTATTTCATTTGCATACATACATATACTAAGAAGTATTATTTTCTATTGTTTAGCATAAGATAATCACTTGTGGTTAGTCCTAGATATATCTAAATTAATTTGTTCTTTTGTTGGCTATTTTCTCCATAGAAGCTTAATATCATGCAAACAACACTGCTCTGTGAACAAACTTGTATATGGTAAAAAAAATTTGTTATGTTTCAAATTGTATTTGTTTTAGTAACAAAATTGCAGTAAAAATTTTCCATGGTTTATTAGAGGAAATTTCAACCTAAAAGTGACCTCCTAAGGAAAAATAATAAAACAATAGTTAAAATAATAAAATAATAGCTATGAATTTTTTAAGGAAAAGAAGAAAGCTAATTTTTTTAATAATATTTTTGTCTCATCTCCTTATAGGTTTACTCAAATTTCAAGTGTAGACACTCATTGGATGCGGAATTAAATTTTTCATCCAATGAGTACCCATTATGCATACTTTTGAGAAGAACTATATTGATAAAAATTGAAGATACTTTAAAAGATCATGTTAAACATGTTTTTTTAATGTATCTTCAATTTTATTTTATCAATGTAAGTCTTCTCAAAAGTATGCATGCTTGGAAATCATTGGATGCATAATTTAATTTTGCATCCAACGGGTATCTACACTTGAAAATTGAGTAAACCTATAAGGAGATAAGGCAAAAACACAATTAAAAAAAAAAGTAGTTTTTCTTATTTTCCCTCCAAAACATTTACATGTACCTCTTTTTAAATTTAAATTATTTTGATTTGTTTACATATTATGACATCAGAATTACCTTAAAAATTTGTGGGCACTTTTAGGTTAAAATTTCCTCTAATGATTATACTAATGTAGTTGTCCTTTCCTATGAATACACAAGAATGATATTTGTCAAGTTAATATCTATGTAAAAGACATTATGTTGTAGATTTTTAGTTATAGTTGTAGTCAAGAAAGGTCATATACATTTTATTTCCTTTAATGTGGTCCACAAATGAAACTAAAATATGGTATTTTGGGTTTTATGAACTACAAAGTCTCATTTTGTATTTGACATTATGATTTGCCATGATCTTTTTAACTCAACATCCTTCAATTGTAGGGAAGCATATGATCCCCAATAATGAACAAAAATGGATACCATCTCCTGGCACGACCCTGCTTTTCTTTAAGGAGCTGTGTAAATAAGCATGATTAAGGTTTATCTGCAATTTTCTTCATGATAGAATGTGAAATGTTACTAGATCCATTGCATTCTATATGCGCATGTTGTGGGGAATTAATATGTGCTAATCATTTTCTAATAAAATGTAGTGACTACATTTTATTTCTTCATAATCGTTTACTAGATGTTTAAAGGAAGTGAAAAAAAACCCTAGAAAGCCTACATTTAATAAATTTTCACATAGCCATGATTTGTTTTGGTGTAATGAATGAATATTGTTTTCATAATGGTTTTGTGGGATTACCAAGAGAAAATTTTATGCATAAGCTTCTAGCTTTTCTATAGCAACTACATTTCCAACTTAAGTTGGATTTGACTTTGGGTAATGGCAAATAACACGCACAAATTTGCATGTATTGAATGGTCCTTAGAAAGAAATTATTTCCTGGTCTCACAAACTAAAATGCACTTGCCATGATGGTTTATTCCTCTTAATGAATTGTCCTCCAAATTATGTGATGCATACTAATGAGGTTGCAAGTACTAGGGAAACATGTTGAGTCCATCTAGCGAAGATGGCCATTGGTCCCTAGATTTATGTTTTTATTCTTCATAAATGAACTAACAATTGGATGTGTATGGCAGCATATGGGAGGAATAGAATATCTAAAGGCTCAACTCCAGAAATGGGAAACTGAACTCAATATTTGCAAGGTAGATATAAAGAAACTTACAAGGCAATACCATGGACTGCAAGAAAATTTTCAGGAGTTGACAGATCAAGCCCTACCCTTTGAGAAGGGCAATTATGATTGCAAGAAAAGGGACCATGAAACTTAGAAGAAAAGGAAACCCACCTCATGTTGGTCCTATGGTAGGGTGCACATAAAACGAGAATGCCCCACAAGAGGAAAAGGAAAGGAGATTAATGTTCTTAACTTGTATATACATTGAGAGATTGTTGAGAGTACCATGGATGCTGACCTCATGACATTAAGTAAACATTAAAACTATATTAGTTTTTTGATTTTTGATTTTACTTTTAAATTTTAAATTTTACTTGTGTGACTTTCAATGATTACTGAATTTGCATGGCCATGCTGATTTGTGTGTGAATTTAATTTTCGTTTTGATTGAGAATTTATCATTGGATGCCTCTTATATTGCCTTATGATTTTAGATTATCCTTTGATTTACATTATTGGGACCATGGAACAAGTTGGTTAAGGTGGTAGGGAAACCACAAATTCTTGATAAATAAGCAATACATGAATAACAAACTAAAATTTATTGGGCAAATTGATAGGAAAATGGTAACAACAGTACATCATATGGTAGCCAAGTAGACTAGTTAAGTCCATGGAAATTTTGGATGATATAATGGGATTTTAGTGTGGTGCAATAGAATCATAGTGGACCCAAGATGATTGTTAGAACTTTATTAAATGATATGAAATGCATGAAAAGATTTCTGACCAGAGGGGGGAATTTATTGAGCATAAGATAACTTCTGTTGATTTATTATTTGAACAACATGTGAACATAAATTTCATATTGTGCCCATGTTGAGGTTAAGAACATGGGACTAACAAATGAGACAATATGGCCTAGTTCACATGCATAGAGACAAGGTGGTCTCTAGGTTATCTACAACATTGTATAACATACCATGTCATGTGTATATGTGCATATGTGGTACATGTGTATGTGCATTGTGTTGTGAGAGTTGTATTGTTCCATTTGTATGAGTATGTGTTGGGTAATGTGTTAAGGACAAACATGTATGGGACTGTCTCGACCTGTGGGTTGTGTAAGTCTAAATTTTTTTGTATGGGCCCATGTTTAAACCAAATAGACGTGGCATCGTTTAGGGCTATTTTAGTCTAGAGATTTACCCATGACTCATAACGAGTACGCCTATTTTAGTTCGGAAATGTACCTATGATAGGTAACAAATACGTCTCCTTTTCTATTGGTAGAAGACTGCCTAGTTTGGTAGTAACTACCTGGGTTGGTAATGTCCATAATTGCAAGTGGGATTATATATATATATATATATATCATCATCATCATCATCATCATCATCATTGGGTGGATGTCTAAGATCTGGAGTCCCTTTATGATTTAGGGTAGAGGCGAACCTCTAGATTACCATTTTTCCTTAGACAATCAATCTAGCATGACAGTAGGGTGGCTACCTGGGTGGTTAGCTTGGAAGGTACCTAAAATCCCTAGAGAAATATGTTATCGATGAGGTATCTGAACAAATATTTTAGAGGGTACCTAGAGCATTTGAGCAGCCACTTGGATCCCACACTTTGGTCGTGGAAGACATGCTTTCGTCCATGTGCTAACCGAGATAGAAAAGCAATGCCATGTGCATACAAAGAAGAATTCATCAAATCAAAATTATAGTACTCTTTGACATGATTTATAATAACTTGGATGATTGAGCTAACTTGATAGTATGTTATAGTCTGTTACATAGTAATTTATCAGCACTTTCACTCCCGATATTCTCACTCTATCATGTGTCCAAGTCAAACATGCTTATGACAGACAAATGCTCTCCTATGCTGCCAATTGACCCACCTTTCCTAAAGTATCTACCTCATCACGGTTATAGGCTTAATAAATGTGATGAAAGGCACTGATGAACAGTCCATTCACGTTGGTAGCGCAGAAGTACACCTGATTCCCGCGATGGCCCGATTTTAAGCACCAGCGCGGGGCTATGTGGTCTCTTCAACAATGATATGACTATCTGCATTGATCACTTGCGATGTCAGTGATGAGGATTAGTTTTGTGCCCATGATGATACAGATTGGGTGAGTTGTTCCAATAGTTGGCCTTCTAGATGACTACATACCTGGTTGTTGGCCTTGTTTATGTCGCCCTTCCTTCCCTGGTGTGGCAGTTCCATCAATTGTGCTACCTTCCTTGGTGATAAGCTCTCCTTTCCCCCATTCATGGAGACTCCTTATCCTATTTAAACTCTCACCATTGATATGCATTGCTAGCTCCAAACTTCTTGATAGTTGGCTAGTTGATCAGTGTTGTTAGTGTTTTGTGAGTTTGCTAGATAGCTGGTGTGAGTGTGGCAACTATGGAATTGTTGATAGCTTGTGGAAGGTTGTGAAGTGCCCTTAATCTTGTGTAAAGCTTATGAGTGAGAGAGCTCTTGTATGTTGGGAGATCTATCTTCAAAGAGTGAATGCTTGAAGAACATGCTGGCTGAACTCTTTCTGAGAAGGCTTGTGACGTCAAGACTTTGGTTGTAAGTTGACTCTTATTTCATTATTAATGTAATCAATGACGTTTTCCTACGTCTTGTATGTAATGTAATTGATAGCTCATGACTTCTTGACTTTGTGAGTAAATAGTTCATTGTTGTATCCGGTTACGTGCTTTGTTGTATTTCCTTTGCTTTGTTTCAGGTTGATCGCTTGTTGAGGAGAAGGAAGCGGAAGCTGGAGTAGCGCAACGGAACTCCATCGACCACTGGTTGAGGTAGGCCCTCCAACTTGAACTCTTTAAGGAAAGTTATTATTGATTTGTCGTTGTTTGTGACTAGACCCACTCTAGGGCTAGAGGGTTTGCCTCTGTCCGCAGAGGGAACACTTTCCTGCATCAAAAATTAGCGACTCCACTGGGGAGAGCCTTTGTGTTTTTCTTGTTTGCTCTTGCCTTGATTTTTGAGTTGGTCTCTTTTGAAGTTTTGGGGATTAGTTTTCAGTCCTTTGAGTTTCCTGGGTTGATCTGGGAGATCTCCCTATTTGATTAAAGGATTGGTTGTTTTTGATTTGGGAGTTTTTGTTCATTTGTCATTGTTTTTGAACATCATTGCAGAAAAAAGCCCAATAGTCGTGACGTCATCGCCACTTTATAGCTTTAAACCCGCGATGATCTCGGGTTTCTAGTTTGATTCTCATGACGACTCTTGAAATCGCATCATCACGGAAAATAGGTGTTTTTCCACGATCATCTCGGGTTGTATGTGTAAAACTTGCGATGACATCTTGGGTTGTCAGTGTAAAATTGGCAATCATCTCGGGTTGTCTGTGTAACACTTGCGATGATTCCTGAAAAGTTGTTTTTATAACTTTACCTCCTGAATTCATTAATCTTGCTTATCCCCTGTTGTTTCTTGTATCTCATTAGCTTGTTTTAATTGCTTTTGGTTAGGGTACTGTCTCTTTGATTTCATTGAGTGAATCTTGTGTTATTTTTTGACTATGTGACCTAGCCCTTTAGAAGTTTCATTGACAAACCATTTTCTTGGGTTACTTGTCTATTCAAGGTTCATACACAACCTTCTTGTGATTTGCTTGAGGCTCTTTCATTGCTTGTTTTCTTGCTGGTTGATTTTTAGTGTCGATTATTGAACCAATTTTTTATGTTGATTTGATTTCTTCACTACCAAGCATAGATCACAATTGTTTGGATCGATCAGTTCACACTTTCTTGTTTGCTTCTTTGAATTTAAAACAAAAATAAAATCAAAAGTTTGCATTCATTTAGCATACAAAACTGAAAGTACATTTGCATTACGAATTTTCATGTTTGAGAAATTGAAAAGCGAATTTTAAATCTTTCATTAGTAGTATCGATGCATTGTGAGATTAGTGTATTGATGCATTGTGTTTCTTAGTGTTTTCATTTGCTTGTCTTGGTTTTCTTGGTTTGGGAATGGTCTCTCTACCCTCATGTAGGTAGGTGTTCATTGAAATGGAAGATGTTTTACTCATTCTAGCTGCATCCTAGGTTCTTTGATATACATACGGTAGGGCCTGGAAACTGAAACATAATTCAAGATCAACTTTAAAATGAACTGAATAAATCTAACAATGCATTGGAACATAACACACACTATTTAGAGGTCTAGGCTAGAGACGTGCTCCGGCGTCATTAAACCTAGTCACTTTTGTTTCCACTCAAGGTTGGGTGATTCCTCCTTCTGTGACTCAATAGTGGTCTAGTACAGAATTGTGCTCCCACGTACTGTAGAGTATATGGGGAGACCCCACTAGGTTATCATCCTTTATCCTTAGGAATCTGTGTCTGCCACCTTGCAAATCGTAACGCACCAAACACAGCATTCGGGAAGATTGACTGCCGTATGGAAAGTCCTTGGTTTTCATATGATTGCCAAGGTGTATATGCAGTTTTACGGGTTGTCTGGTAAACCTTTTGCCTAGCTCTCCAGAGTAGTCACTTTCATTCCTTTTCGGACTCCTTAAAAGAAAAGGTCCATCTCAACACTTGTCCTTTTGGTCTCATTAAACCTCGAAAGAGATAGAGTCACCTTTTCATCCTTTTCTCAACTCTTGAAACATGAAAAGGTCAAGTTTTGTTCTTGCATCATAAAATTTACTGCCCATGAAATATTCCGGGTAAAAGTTCGAGTTCCTGGTTGTGATAAGAGTGTTTTTTAGGTTTGTTCTTGATGGCAACATTCCCTGAGTCTACCGGCCAAGGTTTTCCCCCAGATGGAAATCCTGGTCTGTTTCCTTCATTTGGAAATGCCGCTGCTCCGTATATGGCATCATTGTCTTTGCCTGGGTTAACCATTGGTTTTCCAGTATGGTTGTTTTCAACCTCGGTGGTCCCAAGCATTGTGACTCTTGTTCCACCATCTTCTTCATTTGAACCTCGCCACGATGATTCCAAGGTTGAGCCTACGCCTTCTTCCCCCGTTTCTTCCTCCTCCTCTCCTCCTTTGCCTGGTGAAAGTTCCACATCTAGTAACCAAGAGACTAAGAAGAAGAAGAAGAAGACGAAGAAGAAGAAGAAGTCCGATAAACATGAGGCCACCTGTGCAGCTACTGCTTCAAGTACATCCCAGGTTGGAACACCTTCTGCTCCTCTGCGGAAGGTTAAGTTTCCTTGTAAATTGTGCAAGGGTGACCATCTTCTTCGTGATTGTCCTGGCATTCCTAGGATATTAGAAGTATGGTCTCATGATCAGGCTCGTCCCTCATCATCCTCTGAAGCTCATGACGATGCTACCTTATCAATTGGCAATGGTAAGAAGAAAGGGAAGATTTGATTCCCCTGTAGACTTTGTGAAGGCAACCATCCCCTTCACCTTTGTCCACTCATGGATAAAGCTTCCGCCGTTTTGGAAAGTCTTACAACTTCTTCACCCCAACTCCCCATTGGTTATCAGAGGCTCTCTTCAGACCCTCCCCCGTTGACAAAGAGATTGACTTAGATTCTTCTCTTGTCTGTCCTCCTCTTTCCGAACCTGGCTGTGCTAAGCCTATTCTAGACCAACCATTGGTTGGAGAGAGTGTTGACTTGGATTCACCCCATGTTGATCACTCTATTTCAGAAGAGCGTCATGCTCATGTTCTCCTTGTCTGATCAGATTCTCGAGAGCCCGAAAACGACTCTCCTATCCCAGCTGATCAAGAGAGTCCTTCTTCGGTTCCTGTAGAGCAGGGGGGAAATCATACGATTCCCCCACCAAGTAGTTCAATAATTTCCTTCAACTGGAGTCATTTGACGGCCTTCCACCTTCCCTCCCATGTGCCTTTCCAAATTACAGTACTTTCTTATGATAAGACAGTACCTGGCATTGTCTTGGATGAGGGTGCGTCAGTTAGTCTTATTCCTTCCACTACTTGGCAAGCTTTGGGCTCCCCACAGCTTGTGCTAGTCGCATAGAATCTGTTAGCGTTTGACGGAGGAACAAGTCAACCATTAGGGATCCTTCCAAAGTTCCTTGTTACTTTGGGAGGCAAACCATCGATATAGACGTACGAATTGTCCAAGGTGCTTTAGATTTCGGTCTTCTCCTTGGCCGTGACTATGTTTATGCCATGGGGGCCCTTGTCTCTTCACATTTCCGTGTGGTTTGTTTTCCACACGATGAAAGAATCATGACTATAGATCAATTATTGTTCTTTAGTCCCCTAGTGCCTCCTGCGCAGCTATCATCCCCTCTTGGTTCTTGCTCGCAAGCAGTACCTTCCTTGCCACAGGTTAATTATGTGGCTATCTGTTCCATCTCTGCCTCTGCTGATGATCATGCAGATGATCTGGTACATCATGTACTAGGGGCATTGGATCCCGATCTGTCATTGGTGTCTAATGAAATGTATTCATCCCAGAGTGTGTCCCTTCCATCATGCAAAGACCTCTTGGGAGCCATGTTCTCATATGTCCAATGAAACCAGGTTCTGAGGATGGTTCATTTCATGTGTCAACCTCGTTAAAAAATGAAAACAAGAGTCTCGAGGATGGTTCATTTCCTGTGTCAACCTTGTTAAAAAATGAAAACATGAGTCCTGAGGATAGTTCTGATCTTGTGTCGACCTCATTAAAAAATGAAACAAGGAGTCCCGAGGACATTTCTTATCTTGTGTCAACCTCATTAAAAAACGAAACAAGGTGTATGAGGATAGTTTTTTCCTATGTCAACCTCGTTAAAAAATGAAACAAGAAGTCATCGAGCATAGTTTCTGATCTTGTGTCAAGTTCATTAAAAAATGAGACAAGGGTTATGAGGATAGTTCTTTTACCGTGTCAACCTCATTAAAAAATGAAACACCTCCCTTTCCAAATTGAGTCTTTGTTTAAGATCTCGTAAGATCCAAGTCGAGTCTTTCTAAGATCTTGAAAGTGAACCTTCATTCCATCCACCTTGTTGAATGCAATGAAGCTTGGGGGGCATGTACCTCGATTTGCATCATTATGCTTGGGGGCATGCGAAATCATAACAAGCAAAGCTTTTCGTTTCAAGCTTGTGTAAACATGAAACCAAATCCAAGCAGAGTTCTCCATGGTTCAAGCTTGTGTAAAAATGAACCCATACCTGATTTACATCTCGTGATTGCCATTTATCCGTTAAATTCTGCTAGATGAGCCTTGGTTGTTTCATTCCATAGCCACCATCTCTTTGGCCGATCATATGCTTTCACTTGGTTGTTTTTCCTTTCCTGAGTAACTATAGTGATGAGTGGTTTTATTAGCCAACCTCTTGACCATTCCATGTTTTGAGCAGTTCCACCATTGTTGAACCAGTTGCTACCCTTTACACCACTTGTTCCTCTAGGATGAGTCACCTTTAAGCTCTTTTCTGACTCGTAAAAAATGAAAAGATTGCTGAGTATTTTTCCTTTTTGACTCATTAAAGAGAATAAAAGGGAGGTCTACTTTTAGCTCTTTTCCGACCGTTTAAAGACGAAAAGATTGTTGAGGTTTCCCTTTTGACTCGTTAAATGAAATGAGAGGCGTTCTGCTTTAAGCTATTTTTCGACCTTGTAAATAAGAAAAGATTGTCGAGTTTGGGTTGTTTCAGGCTTGTTAATGGTTACAAAATGACGTGATTTCAGTCGCTTTTTTACTTTCTCCGATCGAAGTCACTAATTATTAAAATTACTCCTCGATCGTAATGGTCAGGTGGTTCTTTCGAGTATTGTTTTATACTTTTTCGGGCTCGAGAGACACAAATCTACAAAAAAGGAACCCCCCAGGAGTTTTATTTTCCGTGTCTTTTTCAAACTCCCTAAACATGAAAAAGACTCCAAGTTTTGCCTATGTCAGACTAGTTAAACTCTCATGACTTTGGACTCGTCACCATGACAGGACCTGAGCTTCTCCTCCCTAGGGCTTGTTAAACTATCACTAGGTTGGAATCAATAACAGGTTTATCATCGATTGTCTATGGCAACGAATTACTCTTGAACATTGACACTTCTGCTTCTTGTCAGGTTGGGACATCCATACATCGTCATTTGGCCTTTCGTGGGTTTGGGTTGTCATTTAGTCTCATTCCATCTGATTCATGTCGCTGTCATCAAGCCTCTGATCCTTTGGTACCTGAATGCTGCCACCCTCCGAAGTCGTGTCGCCGACATGTTCAAGAGTATAATCCTTCTGCAGTTTACACCTCTATCTCCTTCTATGATACTCTGTTTTACCATCTACCACTTGTTCCTTACCTCGTGTCGTTGATGGGGGAAACATTATGGCCCTCATGCGACGGGTCGTCTCCTGTCGACATTAGCTCATTATCCAGGAGATTGATCTAGAGATCCCCTTTGGTACCTTGGAGCTTGCATGCCTCAATGGCAAGTTCTTCGCACCTGACGGTCGATTCACATCATTGGTCATTGATTGGGTGATTCCATGAGTGTTCGACTTTAGCTCATTCTTCACACTTCATGGATTGTACTAGACAGTAACTTGAGGACCATTGGCATTATTGGTGGTTTCTCTCATGCTTGTTAACAACTTACATCATTGACCAGTAATCAAGCAATTTTCTATCATGCTCGACCTCAGCACATCTATTCGCATGTTAGAATTTGTACTATGGTCGGTTGGGTTCAAGACCCCGAACTCAGATTACATATGTTTGGGCTGCGTGGATTATTTTCTTGATTACATGACTCATTGATGGATGGTTGCGCCCATACCTGAGTCTTCATGGATGGCTGCGACCATACCTTTATCATTATCATGGTCTCATTAGCTGGATGGCTGCGTCCATACCACAGACCTGAGTTATACGTCTTCTGGATGGCTGCGTCCATGCCTAGATGACATCTACCTCACTATCAGAGATATTGTACTTGCATGCAGGTTCTTCTAGACAGTGTTCCAGCTCAGTTTTTTTATAACGCATTTCACCCCTCCCACTCTCTCGGGCTTCATACTTTAGGGGGCATCTGTTACATAGTAATTTATCACCGCTTTCACTCTCGGTCTTCTCGTTGTGTCATGTGTCCAAGTCAAACATGCTTATGATAGACAAATGCTCTCTTATGCTACCAATTGACCCACTTTTCCTAAAGTATCTGCCTCATCGCGATTATAGGCTTAATAAATGCATTGAAAGGCGCTGATGAATAGTCCATTCACGTTGCTAGCGCGGAAGTACACCTGATTCCCACGATGGCTCGATTTTAAGCACCAGCGCGAGGCTATGTGGTCTCTTCAGCGATGATCTGACTCTCTACATTGATCACTTGGGATGTTAGCACTGAGGATCAGTTTTGTGCCCGCGATGATCTAGATTGGGCGAGTTGTTCCAACAGTCGGCCTTCTAGATGACTCCAGACCTAGTTGTTGGCCTTGTTTATGTCGCCCTTCCTTCCCTGGTGTGGCAGTTCTGTCAATTGTGCTACCTTCCTTGGTGATAAGCTCTCCTTTCCCCCGTTCATGGAGACTCCTTCTCCTATTTAAACTCTCACCATTGATATGCATTGCTAGTTCCAGAGTTCTTGATAGTTGGCTAGTTGAGCACCACTGTTAGTGTTTTGTGAGTTTGCAAGATAGCTGGTGTGAGTGTGGCAAGTGTGGAATTGTTGATAGCTTGTGGAAGGTTGTGAAGTGCCCTTAATCTTGTGTAAAGCTTATGAGTGAGAGAGCTCTTGTATGTTGGGAGATCCATCTTCAAAGAGTGGATGCTTGAAGAACATGCTGGCTGAACTCTTTCTGAGAAGGCTTGTGACATTAAGACTTTGGTTGTAAGCTGACTCTTATTTCATTATTAATGCAATCAATGATGTTTTCCTATGTCTTGTATGTAATGTACTTGATAGCTCATGACTTCTTGACTTTGTGAGTAAATAGTTCATTGTTGTATCCGGTTACGTGCTTTGTTGTATTTCCTTTGATTTGTTTTAGGTTGATCACTCATTGAGGAGAAGGAAGCAAAAGATGGAGCAGCACAACGGAACTCCATCGACCACTAGTTGAGGTAGGTCCTCCAACTGGAATTGTTTAAGGAAAGTTATTGTTGATCTGTCCTTGTTTGTGACTAGACCCACTCTAGGGCTAGAGGGGTTGCCTCTGTCCACAGAGGGAACGCTTTCCTGCATCACATAGTCTATGATGACTTAATTTATGCACTAACTTAGTTTGCAGTAAGAGAGAAATATCTATAAATACATATGAAAATGAATTCAATGTGTGATAACTATAACAAAATTGAACACCAAGGACATTGTTCTATTTTTTAGGGGAGAGTTGTAATGACCCTAGTCATTTTTGCATTTATATAATATTGTAATGTTGGCCACTCCAAATGTTAACATTTTTAATAAGATAAAAGGTGCTTTATTGGAATCTCTTAAAATGGTATGAATATGTCATAATTAAATTTGTATTTGGTTAGGAAGGAACCAAAATATTTTTCAAGATAAGCCTCCAAATTGGACTTTCACCTGTTCCCATATAGTGGCACTTTATAACTTGATCCCAGAAGATGAACATAATCAAAATCATAGAACATCACTGCCAAAATCATTGACAAGACTCTTCCTTGGGCATACTTTGATGGATCAGCTTAGCCAGATGGTTGTGGTGGAGGAGAAGTTTTGTATTTACATGAAGATCATTTTTACAAGATGAAGATGAGATTAGGGGAGGTACAAATAACTATGTAGAATTTAATAGCCTTAGACTCCTCCTTATTTCTTCCTTTGAGAAAGGATGCCACCAACTACATATTTTTGGAAACTCTAAACTCGTCATAAATCAGTTCAATCAATAGTCATATTAGCATGTGCACACACTCATGAATTCGTTGGAAGAAATTATTACATTAAAATCACATTTTGACTATGTAATTTGTTGTCATATCTATAAGGAAAGGAACCAAATTTCCAATAATCTATCCAAGGAAGTAGCACAACAACATTTTGGTTCTTAGATGATATAGGAATAGATAGGACATGAATTCAATCAGTATTTTGACAGGCCATTCATTGATCATTAGCCATAGGTGACAACATCAACCTAATTCTACACAACACATAGACATACCTCTTTTTGCCTATCTTGCTGATTATTAGAACTATGGAATTGTATATATTTATTATGTCTTTGAGTTTCCATTTAGAGTTATGCATCAATCAGTTTTTGAAATTTATATAGTAAGTGGTAGTCATGGCCACCAGTTTTGATATATGCTCCTTTTGTAGCATCTACAACATGTGATTTTCAATATTTTATATAATGAAAGTTACGTTTTTTCCTTTGGAAAAATGTCATAATTAAATCCATAATTGTGATATATAATAAATAAATTCATAATTAAATGCAATACCTTAAGGTTTTTATTAACACATTACTACATTCATAATATGTAAATTAAATAAACTTTATATAAGTAACGGTTAAGAAAGGAAGCTAACTACCTGTAGGGAATCCTAACTAACTAGAAACTGAAACCCAAGTAGTAGAAGAGGAAATTAAAGGAATTTGAATGGGAGACGATAGAGAGGAGAAGGAAGTGCACACACAAAAATGAGACAAGGCAATCCTACAAACTAAGAAGAACAAAGGATGTTCAACATCAAATTTCTCCAAGTAAGTTATAATTACCAAGCTCAATGCATAATTGTTTGGAAATCCCTTGTGGATGATAGGTGGAGGTACCTTACCTATAAATGGATTCTCTTTCAATAATAAGGGTGGAGGCATGCCAATCCTTTGGAATCCCTTAAATTTTCTAACTATGGGATCTTTGGGACAATCGAGCTTGGGGGTGACAGTTGCTTGAAGGAACTTCTAGAAAACTATCAAATGGTTGGGAGGAAAATATAGACTTCATCCCATTTTCCAATAGCTTGGAGAACAAAATGTAGTCCTAGGGGAGAGACAATTCCAGAGAAAAAAAAGGTTTGCATTATGAATATGATTGTAGAGTCTTCGTGAAAACATTAATTTTCGTTGTTCTTTTCCTAGTGATATCTTGTTGTGGCCATTATTTGATCTAATTATTTTATACAAAAGATGAATATTTGAACCATTATGGGGGGTCGAGACATTCTACAAATCATTTGAATTAATTTAGTGAAAGAGACAATGGGTTTTTGGCTTACAGTTAATACAAAGAAATCTAGTCTCTATTGGCTAACTTACCCCTATGTTTCTAGTCAACCATGTTATATTTGATGGTCATGTATTTTGTGTCATCATTTTCTTCATATTTCTTCATGCGGGATGAATGCTAAAAACCACGCCTAGATGTGTCACTCTCCAGTTCTTCGTATGTTGTTCCAAGCATTTATGCACATCCATTGGCATAGTCCTTTAATAAAAATTAGAAATTCCATACCCAAATTCCCACCAACTGTGTTATTCAATATTAGGTCCTTGGTTATATCTACAACTACTTGAAGTACATTTTCAATGATGTTTAAAATACATGAATACCCAAATTTATTATTATTGAGTAGATTTAATGGTTTCGAAGAGAAGAGTTCTTCATATAGTCATAACATATTAAAAATGGTAAACCTTTGTGTAGCATCCATCACACTAGTTATGAAATATTTAGAAGAAGTTTGTTAGAAGGGGTAGGGATTTGTTACAAATGGTAGGTTAGAACATGTGGAATATCAAAATTCGAAATGAAGCAATTACTAGAACAAGATAACTCCCCATGTTCGTTACTGTAAAAATTTTAAACATGGCTACTTGCAACAATCCTTGTATTATAGCTATAACTGAAGCATTAACATTGTGAAAGAATGTAAGCATGTTGTGACATTATGAGGATGTTCTAAGGAAAGGATGCCCTTTGTGTTAGCATATTTGTATTCTTTGTATTTGTGTAGGGAGTAATAAATGAAATATATAATAGTTTATCTCCTTTATCCTCCACATATATGTTTAGTTTTTTGTTTGAAAGTTGTTCTATACTTTTAACAATATGTCTCAATTACTTAGGTATTGAAGCACGTTTTAATGATTGTGAGTTTTCATTGCATTTTGATGATCATGAGTTTTGACTTTGGTGATCGATGCATTGTTGATGGTGTTCAGTTAAGGGAAGAAGGTTTCGAGTAGCGAAAATTGCCATTGTTTAGTTTACCACAGTCATTTCTTATTTATGGTCATGCTACAAAGGAACTCATCTTGCCCAATTTTGTTTTTGTTACGAGAACTCTATTTTGTTGGAAATGAGTGTAGAAGAAATGAACATTCTCACAATAGTTTTATCCAAACTCAACACTAGCAAAGGTCAAACATGTGACAATAATTAATAAATCATTTCCAATATGTTATTAGCATAAGTTAAGCTACAATGACCAGTAAGAACTTCTTTCTTCTATGGTACTCTTTCCTCTGCTACCGCCTTACGACATTTCCTTTGCAACTTTTAGTGCAATTTCTAGTTATCCCTACTTTATTGTAGAGATTCTTGATTTGTAAATAGGCTTTATTATACTATCATGGGCCATTACTATGGCTTATCAATACTACATGCCGAAAAAACTATAACTCATTTCATAGGAGACTTGTTCATATAACATTTTTTTTAATTAATTAATTTAATTAAAAGGATAAGAAAGAAACTACTTTGGAGATAAATCTCAATCATTGATTTGTGTATACTACTATGAAAATTTTAGAATATTCATGGAGTTAAAATCCTTACCATCCACCTAATAATTATTGATAATTAAAATTAAAATATGAAAACTATTCCAAATTATACATGCTTATCTAAATAATTAAATTAAAATTTAAAATTAATGAAAATTTTGTTAAATTCTCACTCATGAATAAAATGTCCATTTTTTAAAAATATATAAATTTAATTTAATTTCCGAATGTTTTTTATTTCAACTTAAGGTGATTGAGAATCCGTTGATTTTTTTTTTTTTTTTTTTTTTTTAATTGAGGGCCAATATTGACTTTTGATAAATTTAAAAAATTAGATATGTGTCACATGTCTCCCCACCCACCAATTTTCTAGGGATTTGAGATTATTCCAATTCTAATAAATTCCTCCATGATAAGTTCCTCATTACTATTTATAGCATTCATCATATATAAACAATCTTTATTTAGCAAAATGGTCCATTACGTTTAATAAATTAAAAAAATTAGATTCATGCGTGGCTCCCACCCATCAATTTCCTAGGGATTTGAGATTATTCCAATTATAATAAATTCCTCTGTGATAAGTTCCTCATTATTATTTATAAATAGAAATCACAGAGTTCAACACAACAAAATACTTTATTAATTCAAGCTTAATATTGCACACTCCCTTGCTACAAATACATCACAATGTATCCCATTATATAAGTATGGGATCACTAGACTCGATGGACATATCAACATGGAAGATACAAACTCTAACTTAGCTACAACTCACTTACATTGGGAAACATTTACTTTTAGAACAACACCTTGTAACTCAAATAGATCTAAGAAGACAAATCAACAAACCTATCACATTACTAACACTTCCATTTCTACATTATTCTAACATCCCCCCTTAATGGAGAAATGGATTTTCTATAACATAAATAATAATGCCTATCGGCCTAAGGCTCAGCTAGACTTACAAATATCACTCAAACATTTCATTTTGACTTTCTTTTCTTGAACATATTGATGAAATTTCTTCTTGGACTTGTTGCTCCAAACTCTTACCCTTTAAACCTATTTATTCTTCTTCCTACTACAGATCATGAAATCATATATTTCTTCTTATTGCAACTAGGATGATGCCAGTATATTTCAACTCCTTTTTCAACAAGTTCATTTTCCTCATCAATAGTTTCTTGTCCTAAGGACAACTCCCATATCAATCCATATTAATGTTTAATCTCTTTAGGACGCCAATAAATAAAAATTTCATTAATATCTTCATTTTCTACATCATCCATGTTGTCTTCAACATTCATTGTTGCAGCTTCTATGGAGGCTTCATCAAAACATGGTCTTTCAAGCCATGCTTCTGGGAACTTTAATTCTTTTTCAAATTTTGTTAGCTCATCCTGGTTGCTGCTAATATATTCACATTGACAAATATTCATAAGAACATCATAATTTGAGTTCTTTCCAACTTTGTCTTCTTCTTCCAAATATTTGTAAACACTTTCATGGGGCTCATTCAATTGACCTTTAACCTGTGTTACTGCTCCATTGAGAAATTCATCTATGAGCTTATTTTCCAGCAACATTTGAATCAACTTTCTCTGGAAAGTTGTTCGTTATCATATTTCACTTTTAGTTTTCCATTTCCTTCACTCTCTTTTCAGGTAAAATTCGTTGTAGATTGTTCTAGTGACTCTTCAAACATCATTCTCCCGCTCACATTGTACTTCATTTCTACAATATCCAAAATATTTTTACATTATGTATTTCACCATATTCATGCAAAATACTAGACAATGTGTTATCACCTACTGATGATATAATAAGAAACAATGCTACTGAACCTCTACTCTTATCTTGAGAATTTATAGAATTTTCTTTTACAAACTCCCATAAATCTATTGAACCAAGAATTCCTTCCATTTTAATTTCCCAAAGCTTAAACATTTTACTTGAGAAAGATGGCAAAAAATGCATTAATCATTTCAATATTGCATTAATTTCTTCAAATTCTTCATTGATTTGGTCCAATTCTGTATTTTGATCCTCATGTATAGGTTCGTGTGTCGGAAGCATTCAAAATTTTTCTTCAACTCTTCCCTTTGATTCTTTCACCTCAATTGCTTCAGTTCTCTCCAAAACTATTTAATTCTCCTTTTGTGACCCATGATTTCCTTCTCTTACCTTTTTCTATACCAACTTAAATAAAAATAAATATAAATATTTCAATGCACCACTTTATCTTTATCATTGATCAAAATCCAAAATAAATACCTTAAATAAAATCATTCCATGCCTCAACCATTGTGATTGTCCCTCTTTTTTAAATTTAAATAATCAAAATCTTCACCAAAAATAACTGATAAATTTTTTACCAATAGATAAAAAACAAAAATTTTCACCATAAAATTTTTTGAACTCCTTCATCCCTCATCCACAATAAATAAATTAAATAAATAAATAAATAAATATATATATATATATATATATATATATATATATATATATATTCACGTCTTTGACATGCCTCTTTATTACTCCAATATACTTTTACATAATAAATAAATAAATATATATATATATACATACATATATATTCACGTCTTTGACATGCCTCCTTATTACTCCAATATACTTCTACATAAGAAAATAACTTCAAACATATGATTTGGCTTAAAAATCAAAATCATACCTATCAAATAATGCAATATCATGGAGAGAAAAGTTGTGTGTAAAATATTCACTTTCACGTGAATTATAATGCATGCCCTCCAATGAGATGAATTACAAACTACAATGGTTCATTTGGTTTAAATCCTTTGCACGAACTCCACCTTAATTGTGCACGGTGGTTTTTAACAATGACGCAATAATGGGTTCCCCTCCCAGTCATAGTCTTCTCTGCCCACGACAATGCTGTAGATGACAATGCACAAATTACTCAAATGGTGATGGTTGCAGTGGCTTCAACGTACAATCCATACTTCACTCTTTATGCATACTATGTGCATCTCTTCCAAATTTACAACACCCACATGCAAATCTCTTCCAAATTTACAACACCCACATGCAAATCTGTGCACAAATTTCATTTAGTAAAACACTGCAGCAAGATGAACCAATCTAGAACACATCCACCATGACTTTGATCTCTCCTTCACAAGGTTTGGGAAGATGCAAACACCAAAATTTAACACAAAAATTTTAAACGGTCAAACTTATAACTTGAAGACCTTTCAAACCTCCATGGAAAGTATTCAATGTCGTATGCGGATTAACTTTCCACTTGACACAACCACTACAGTTTTATCAATCAACTAGACGACAACAAGCCTTCACACTGATACCCTAATTGGCAGTGGCTCCTTCACCTCATTGAAGCTGCAGATCATCTGGAGGCTCTCCTCGGTTCATGCACCAATTCAAACCACTCCAGCCACATTAAAACGAACAACTTTGACAATTGCACCTTCTATAAAATTCAGATCTGGAAGAGATCTCTCAAATATGAACCTTCTGGCTTTCTAATTCTCTAGATCTCCCTATCTAGCCATCTGCACCGTGGATTTCAATGAACCTTCGCGTGGATTTAGAGGCCCAAACTGAGAGTGAGGCACATTACACACAACAGTTGCACATGACAATAATATTTTTAGTAGGGTATGCAAATCCTCAAGACCTTATAGTAAATCTAGCCACCAATGCACAACACCAAGAAAAATAAATCCATATCCCACTTCTGTAATCACACTGATATCTCGTTCATGGATTATGGGCGAATGTTTTGGGCATATCCAAACAACAACAAAATTTACCAACAACAAGCACATCTTTATGAACACCAAACAACTTCACATGTACCAAACAACCTTAGAACAGTCACAGATCTTGGCCTCCTAGCTCTTAGATGTGAATCTCTCTAAATCACCCACTTTGGCTCTCATACCAAAATAGAAATCACAAAGTTTAACACAACATAATACTTTATTCATTTAGGCCTAAGCATGCACACTTTCTTGTTACAAATAAATCACATTGTAGTATGGGATCACTAGACTCATAGACATAACAACATGGAAGATACACACTCTAATTCAACTACAAATCACTTACATTGGAAAACAATTACTTCTAGAACAACACTTCATAACTCAAATAGATCTAAGAATACAACTCAACAAACCCATACATTACTAACACTTCCATTTCTACATTATTCTAACATTTATAACATTCATTTATAAAAATTATTTAGGAAAATGGTCCATTTTACAATAAGATGTGTAATTCCTCTTGTTTTTTTTTTTGAAGTTTGAGTTGACCCATGTCAAACTAGCAGAGAGACAGATGTGAAATGGAGATGAAAAAGGTAGACAATGCCTAGCCTCATTAATTTCAAAAAGGAACACCTTTGGTGTAACTAGCCATTTAATTTATATAATTGTGTTTAATTAACTCTTCTTAATTCTAATCCATATAGAATAAGATAAATTGAACATATATTATTATCGCAAGTTTAACTCTTAAAGAGAAACTAACATCTATTTTGTTCTAAACTCCTTAATAGTAAAATAATGTAAAAAAGAACATATTAAAAGACAACAAACTTGTTCTAATAAATGTTGAATTGATTGGAATTAGATTAAAATTCTCAGGAGTTTGCATGCATATTAGTGATGGGAAATTTAACTCTTAAACAAACCTATGGATAGCAACCCAGATGTATTTCATTCTCAAATTTTATCTGAACTCCGTTATAGTAAAGGAATGTAAAGAAAAAGCATATTAAGAGTCACCATGCTTAATCTACTTAACCTTGAATTGATTGGAATTTAGATCATAATTCTTAGGGTTTGATAAAAATTGTGTTTTCGTGATGTTTGATAAATAATGGAATGTTTGTAGGTCAGGTGTTTGAATTGATTGGAATTTAGATTATAATTTTTAGGGTTTGATAAAAGTTATGTTCACATGATGTTCGATAAATAATGGAATGTTGGTAGTTCAGGTGTTTGAAGATAGATGTATTTACCATGTGTTTAATGTAAATATTAATATAAAAATAGAATTTGAAATCAAGATAATTTATTTTTTATTTCTTTTTGTATATGGTAATAATAAAATAATAAGTAAATAATAATAACATTGCGATGGGTTAAAAATAAAATTTGGAGTATAATTTGGGAAATCTTTTTATATTTGCAAAGATTTAATTCTTATCTTGGTATTAAGTTTTTAAGTGAAAATTAAAAATAAAACTATTTAATAATTTAAGTCTTTTTCTCTTTTTAGTGTCTATTAGATTGTCCTTTTGGAATGAAATAAAAAGTAGATCCACGTAGTTACTAATTTAAGTCTTTTCCTCTTTTTAGTGTTTATATAGTGGAGTATGCTGAGTAGGTGTCACACATCTACATTTGTTTTATAAAAAGGATGTTGTTTATGGGAATTATGATTACCCTGGTGCATCAATATTGTTCCAATGAATTCACATAACTTGGAAAATGAAATGTGATATCTTTTGCAATGTTTCAATAGATTCATATGATTTGGAAAAAAAAATATAAAATTGTTGAAAAGTTGTTTGATTGTGTAATTATATAATCATATTGATTATCAATATATATTTTAGGATGGTTCTTAGTTTTCGAGAAATATGAGACATTTTACAACCATTAACCCTTTAAATATCCACGGTGATTTCCTACAATCTCCCCATAGGTATTATTTTTTGCTGGTTCGCCATTCACAGTTGGATAGGAGACCATTACAGCGTAGGCCTTCCCAGGTGCTCCCATGTCTACTTTGGTAGAACGTTCGCATCTCACCCTAGGTCTAGAATTACTTGGTCCATTTCATATTCTCCAATCTGCACAATCAACCTCATTTCTCTTCCTGTCCTCATCGCATGCTTTCCTATCTTCTGGAATATGCGTGGTTCTCGTGACGTGGTCCCAACACACTTGTTAATGAGTTCCTGCAATCCCTTTACAGTCTTACTATCGTGTAGTAGCATCATGCATGTTTTTAGGAATGTCATAAGCATAGATGGGTCCATTTCTAGCTCTGATCTATCTTTTCCTCTTGAAGTGGAGGCATCAGTGAAGCTCTTCCTAGCTTCCATGAAGGTTTCCTTAGCGCATTCCAAATCAAACTTTGGTTCTTTCGTCGGAGCCTTGCGAACCCAAGTACTATCTTCAGGATGTTTTCCTTTATCATCTCCTATCGTAATTCCACTTCAGAGCACAATGTTCACATTTGGATCTTCCTCACGTGGCTCAGACCTCATCATCTACATGTTCTGAGTTGGGGGAGGTTGGAGCGCTCCCTTGTCGTGCAGCCTAGCTATCAGCATAGGACAATCCTCCATCTCATGATCAAACAAGGTACAATACAAACATGATGGACACGTTGGATTCATACAATCATGAGCATAATGTCCTGGGCCCCTGCAATTGTAACATATCAGCTGTCTGTGACCTCTTTGAGGTCCTCCTCCACTTCAGCCTCGTCCGCACCCTTGAAATCTGGTTCACACCACTCTTGCATTCTAGTCAAGGGGCCACGTTTCAGCCTGAACTCTTTAGGTGGGAGTCCTATCCATCATCAGCTCATAGCTTCTACGGGTGCACTCATCGTGTCGAACAAATCTACAAAAGTTACAAAACCACTGTTGCGAATTTTGTGTACTTTTGTAACAAATGGCAGTTGTTCGTAGCATGCTTTCCTCCTATTTGAAGAATCACACACCACAAAGCATGCGTCGTGCTAGGTCCTACTTGTGCCTTCGGTCTTAACAACATTAGCCCTCCTCCCATGAGGTAATTCGCGAACACCAGGCAATGGTCCTTTTCATGACCCTGACCCTTGCATTTTACGCTCCATACTTACTCGCGCACTTCCAAGCGAGTTGTCCTGTCCTATTTTAGACTTTGCATCTCAAGGCATAAGTTCTTCAACTACGCGTGGATATGTTAAACTCCCAAGTTAGGATCTTGTATTAGGGTATCATGTAGCCTCATCGCGATCTCCAAGGCGTTTGCCTAAGTTGTTAACCTCTGTTGTGACAACGCATTCCTCAAATGCTACATTAGCGATGCTACAAACCATTCACGGTGATGTCCATCCTTTAAAGTCATATTAGCTTCACGAATTGTGCACTTCAGTCTCTAATCCAACTCCCAAGGAATCAAACCTAGTAGCATTGTGATCTTTTTGAATCTAATGATGAATTGTGCCTCTAACTTCGGCCTGCTAAATTATCTATTCAACGCAATTTGGATATCTACGATACCCGCATTCAGCGCGCGATCCTGTAGAGCACTGACTAGTGTTTCTTTCTTTACATTATCATCTGTAACTTCCTGCGCTTCCCATACAGCTCTTATCATGAACCAAAACTAGTTTAGATCTTCATTTCCTACTCCCTTGAACACATGCAACTTTATCATGCTTGCCATATTGACTCGTGGTGGTGGTAGAGGTGGTACGGGCGAAGATGGGGGTGACAGCGGTGAAGCTGGTGGTTACATGGGTGTGGGTGGTATGTGCGGAATCCTTTGCCTTATCAAATTGATCGCACTTCTCGGTGAGACCTTTGCGAGCTCTTCCTCATCCCTTCGTGGAGATGAAATCAAAGGGCGATTCTCTGGTCCCTTACCTCCTTCGTTTCTGTAGGTTTTTCCACTTCGTGTAGCTCTTGACATCAAGGTAATTGCATAACCCTCTTTTCACCCAATAAAATTTTAATCCAAGTATTCAGATACTTTACATACTTACCTCATGGTCCTTTGAGAAATCATCACTGTGCCTCGCCATAGCTGACTAAAGTATCTACCGTGAACTCACTAATGAACCCTCCTATAATCCAATCGAGCCAGTGGTCAACAACATGCACGATATTATCCTCCGATGCTTCCAATATGTGCACCAACTCTCGAGTCCGTACAATAGGATTGTTGAGTTTCCACCTTCCTTGGCTATCTACTAGCTTCGTGATCCACTCGTATAGCTCAGTAGGGAAAGATGTGAAGAACATTTTGTGGATCTCTGTGTATAGGTAGAAGTCTAACCACTCTTCCTTTGATAGTTGCGGGTTCCTATTCTCCTGCACCACAAACTAGTGAATTCTCCTGTCCAACCAACCTTCAATTTCTTTCTTAGTTGGATTCGAATGTTAGGGCATCAGACGTCTCTATGCAGATTTCAATCCTGAAAACGAAACCATTTGTTGTCTTGATGGGGCCTGAACCAGGTTCAGAGTTATTTAGCCAAAAAAATCCCTATACTATTAGCCCTTTTGGCAACAGTAGACGGAGTAGAAACTGAGGTCTCACTCAAAACAGTATGGGGGGATACTGGAACCAAGTTTCTGCATCCTTGAGATGTGTGAGGGGTCGATTTCATCCCACTATGAATACCTTCACACACTTTCTTTACCTACAAGGCCATCGCGCCATGTTATATTCGCCTTTGCGTAGTGCTAACTAGGGGCTGTGGAGATTTCACGCTGTTAGAGCAACAATCTGTGCTATTTCCTAGGTTAAACTATGGATTTTACTTATCTTCTTATAACAATTAGTTATCTTCACATAAACATATACTTTATCTTATATTCACTTATTCAACATATAAGTTCGCGTAGCAAATAAACAGTAAACTTGCAATTCATACCCAATATACTTCAATGCATAAAACATGAAACGATACACAGAAATAATGTGAAACTTCTCATTATTAATGCTTCAATTGGTTACAGACCCAACTTGCCCTGCACACTCAGCTGCAAGGGTCCACGCACTCAACTGCAGACTGCTAGGCCTCTACACACTTAGCTATAGAGCCTTCTCCTACTCTACGACCCAAAGACACGACTTTACACTTTAGACTCAATGCTTCCTCATTAGATCTTCTATCTTCGATTTCCTTCAATCTCTCTTTACACTTAGAGCCTTGCTCTATTTATACAATCCCATGGTACACAAACCATGGGTAGAACTCTAAAGCTGACATTATATTTACAAAAGTAAGGGTGTATAACCCTATGACTCAATTACAACTTCGCGCTCCATGCCCACAAATCGTGGAGTCTTTACATCGGACTTAGTCAAAACTTGGACTTTAAGCCCCACAACTTTCCTTGGGGGGATACCATGACCAATAGTTTGTGTAATGTAAAGGAGTTTTCCCCCTTGAAGGGGCTGATTTTGAAGTCATTGACCTATTTTTTCTTCTATTTTGTGAGCTAGTTGCATAACATTTGGATTCATAGTTTTGGATTCTAGGATTTTGCTTCTCCAAATAGGTTATCGTGGAATGTTCGCTATAACGTTTTTTATATTAAGATTTAGAAGCTAAAATTAAAACCCATTTGAGAAAAATTCTTTATGAACCTCGGTTTGAAATTTCAGATATTTTCTCCCTATATTAGCAAAGATATGTTCGAAGGAACTTAGGGTTTTTGCAGGCTCCCAAATTATATCCCAAAAACGAGACCTTGGGAAAAACATCATAACTTTCTCTCTGAGTATCAGATTGAAATTTCGTGAGAAGTTATAGAAATAGTTCATGATTTAGTTTTCTATATATCATTTGTAGGTCTGAAGGTCTAAATAGTGACACGTGGGAGGCCATACAAGTTCGCTCTACTGAACTAGTCAATAATCAGGTCATTGTGGGATATTTGGCATAATTCTTTCTTGAAGAATCCAATATTGATTAGACTGGTGGGGTTAGAAAGAGGACTCATAGGGATACTACAAGAAGAAATTTCAAGCCTTGGAGATCTAAAATTATAGAGATAAAAAAGATTCAATATCGAGCTCCTACAAAGAGAAAAAAGTTGTGTATTTTAAAAAAAATTGCATAAGTTTGGCTTAAAAAAATAATTTGAAGTCATTCAAAGGGAATATTGAAGTGTAATTATCACTAATTGATATCCAGAAGAAAGAAAATGGAAACACCTAGTAAGCAACCTGAAAGTTGTACCATGAACCATGAAGAAGAGGAAGAAATGCAACACGATATATCAAAATTATGAGACCAAGTGCAACAAATTTCACTCTCACAAAAAGTAATAGAAGCTAAGATGGATGGTTTAAAGAAAAATATGGAAGCTAAGATGGATGGCATGGAAGCTAAGGTGGATTTCATGGAAGCTAATATGGAAGCCAAGATGGATGGTTTAGAAACAAAGCTAAAAGAAAACATTAAACATTTGAAGAAAAACATGGAAGGTTTGAAATGAGGTTTGGAAAATTTGCTACACAAAATGCTTCCTAATGGTGAAAATGTAGTAGATGAAACTCATGATAAGAAGAAAAGTAATGTTAATCATGATTTCATAGAATCTAATGTTTGATTAAAGAATCACCATGTTCCGAAGATTGATATGAGGAAGTTTGATGGCAAGGATGTCGTAACATAGAAACTACAAATGGAGCAATATTTTGATCTCCATAATGTGCAAACACACAAAAGGTATGCATTACAACTTTATATTTGGAACCCCATCATTTTGTATGGTATCAATGGCTTTGCTCTCGTAAACAAATTATCACTTGGTCAATTTTTATGGAGGAAGTGATAGCACATTATGAGGATACAAAAAACAACACCTTCTTTAGCCAATTGATAAATCTAAAAAAAAAAGGTTCAATGGTGGAGCACATTGAGGAATTTCAAAAATTGAATATAAGGGTAAAAGATATTCCAAAGGAGCATAGGATTGATGTGTTCATAGGGACTTTAAAGGATAACATACAACATGAGGTTTGCCTTTGGGAACCTAATTCATTGGAGAAGGCATTCAGGTTGGCAAGAAAAATTGAAAGAAAAATCATGGCAACAAGGAATCCTACCACTAACAACTATAAAGATGTAAGTGTTATTGCCCCTATCCTTCCACAACCTACAAGGTTGAAACCACAAGAATTGGAAGAAGAAAGAGAAAAAGGGCTTTGTTACAGCTGTGAAGAGGAGGAAGGAAAGGAACAAGAAATGTCAAAAGAAGAGGATATACACAAGGAACCAAACCTAGAGAATCACGAAATGAATTTGACCATATCTTGTAATGCATTGGCAGGAATTACCACTCCTCAAAACCTCAAGAGAGAAGGACATATCAAGAAGAAAAAGGTAATATTGTTGATTGATTCGTGTATTACCCATAATTTTATTCATTGTAAGATAGCCATGGAATTGAATTTCTTCCTATATCCAGTACCAGAGTGTCAAGTGATGGTTGCAAATGGAGGAACCATAAATTGATCTAGAAAATGCCATAATATAAAGCTATCCATGGGAGAATATGTACTGAATAGTTCAATTATTTCCATTCAAATGGGTGGTGTTCATGTTGTACTAGGAGTCAAATGGCTACAATCTTTGGGTATGATAACTTTTAATTTTCAATAAATTTTATTGATTTTTTTTGGGAAGGTAAGGAAGTTGAATTAATGAGTATCACAGGGAAACCAGGAAAGATACTAAGCTCTAACAAAATGACAAATATTCTAAATAAAAAACAACGGGGCGTAATTTCACAATTATGTTCATTAGAGGTTCCTACATCAAAATCATCTATTTCTCGAGATCTCCAAAAAGTTTAGGACAATCATTCCAAGATATTTGACACTCCCAAAGGACTCCCACATATATCCATATGCCCAAAAGAGTGGAATTGAATGTATGGTTGCAGAAATGCTAGAGGCTTGTATAATTCAACCTAGTGAAAGTTATTTCTCTTCTTCAGTAGTATTGGTGCACAAGAAGGATGGATCATGGTGCATGTGTTCGAATTATAAGGAGCTCAATAAGGTCACTATTAAAGATAAATTTCCTATTCCTATCATTGATGAATTATTGGATGAATTACATAGAGAAATTTACTTCACCAAGTTGGATCTTCATGCAGGATATCATCAAATTAGAATGAAGACTGAAGACATTCTGAAAACAATGTTTAGAACTCATGAGGGTCATTATGAATTTTTGCGATGCCTTTTGGCCTTACCAATGCACCTTCTATATTTCAAGGTTTGAAGAATTCCATTTTCACACCTTTCCTTAGAAAATTTGTGTTAGTATTTTTTGATGATAAGTTAATATACAGTAAGTCTTGGAAGGATCATGTTCAATTTTCTTGGACACCGGAAGCAACAAAGGCCTTTGAATATCTTAAAGAGTCAATGTGTCAAGCACCAATCTTGGCTATGCAAGATTTCACAAAAAAATTTATTGTGGAACATGATGCCTTGGGAAATGGAATTGGTATTGTTTTAATGCAAGAAGGAAGACCAATTTCTTTTGAAAGTCATCAAATCAAAGGAAAGTATTTACACAAAGCTATTAATGAGAAGGAAATGTTGGGAATACTACATGCACTTAAGAAATAACGGCCTTACCTAATGGGAAGACACTTCAAGGTGAAAACAGATCATGATAGCCTTAAATACATTTTAGAAAAAATATTATCTTCAGAAGAGTAGCAAAAATGGGTCACAAAGATGTTGGGTTATGACTTTGAAATCATCTAGAAAAATGGAAGAAAAATATTGTTGCAGATGCACTCTCAGGAAAGGATGAGGACATGGAAGCATTGTTCTTTGACATTTCTATTGTCCAACCAAATTGGATAAATGAAGCAAGGGATGAATGGAAGAATGAAAAATAAGTGTGGGAACACATTTAAAAAGTTACAGTAAGATCCTAGTACATCTGATACATTTAGGTAGAAAAAAATTCGTTATGGTACAAAGTTCACTTACACCTCTATAAGAATTCCCAAATCAAACAAAATATTCTTGTTGAATTGCACACATATACCTTAGGAGGGCACTCAGGAATATTAAAAACTTACCATAGGGTTAAGAAGGAATTTGTTTGGGATGGCCTTAAATCTGATATTCAAAAGTTTGTGGTGGAATGTTTGGTTTTTCAACAAAATAAAGCTGAGACGATTAAGACCCTGGGTCTATTACAACCTTTATCCATTCCAAGTCAACTCTGCGAGGAGGCTCCAATGGAGTTTATCACAGTTTTACCCAAGTTCGAAGGAAAGAGTGTCATCATGGTGGTATTTTATAAACTTACCAAGTATGCACACTTTTGTGAATTATTGCATCCATTTAAAGTCAGTACAATTTCTACTGCATTTATGGAAACAATTCAAAAGCTACAAGGAAACTCAAAGAATATTATAAGCGACAGAAACCCCATTTTCACTGGAAATTTTTAGACATAATTATTTTCTTGTTTAGGTACTGAGTTAGCTCATAGCTCATCTTGTCATTCGCAATCTGATGGGAAAAGTGAGAAAATGTTTGGAAGGATATTTTCATTGCTTTGTATCTGATAAGTAGATAGAATGGGTCACGTGGTTGCCCCTGGCGAAATTGTGGTATAACACTTCCTTCCATACTACAAAAAAAATGACCCCATTTATGAAACTTTATGGATATCATCTACCGTCAGTCACATCATTTTTAAGAGAAAATTATAAGGTTCAAGCAGTGGAAGATCACATCGAGTATCAACAACAAGTTCTCCAACTCTTAAAGGATAACCTCACTTTGGCGCAGAATAGAATGAAACAACAGGCAGATCAACATCGCAACAAAATAAGTTTTGATATAGGTGACTGGGTGTTTATATGATTACAACCATAAAAACAATTGTCCCTCAAGAAAACTAACAAGGGTAATAAATTATCACCAAAGTATTATGGTCCATACAAGGTGTTACAAAAGATTAGTACTATGGCATACAAATTAGAGCTTCCTGCATCTTTACAAGTGCACCCAGTTTTCCATGTGTCATGCGTGAAGAAGGTTATATGTGACAAGCTCCCAATCCAAACAATATTGCCAAAAAATTATGAGGAAGGAAAAATCATATTATAACCTAATGCAGTCACAAAAACAAGAAATCGACAACTAAAAAATTGATCAATTTCAGATTATCTCATCAAGTGGAAGAACTTACTCATTGAAGATTCCACATGTGAGGATGAGAATTTTATACAGAAGCATCCAGAACTAATCAAGTGTTGAGGAAAACACTTTTTTGAAGGAAAGGGGCATGTTAGGGCCCTATACTACTAGTGTAGCCCCTTATAGTTATTAGTGAAACCACCTTATTTTATTGTTGTGCCCATGTAGTCCCCATACTGTTATTATTGTGCCCCTATTTTTATTGTTGTGCCCTTAGAATATTATTGTTACATCAGCCATGATTATATTGTGACCCCTTAGACTCTTATATATAGAAATAAGGTCTTCTAATTTGTATCATCCAAGAATTATTCATTTGTGTAATGTAAAGGAGGTTGCCCCCTCAAAGAGGCTGATTTTGAAGTTGTTGATATATATTTTCTTCTATTTTATGAGTTGGTTGCATAATGCTCATTTAGATGAGGAATCCTTGTAAGAATCCTAATCTCTTATCTTTAAACTTACATATAATTTTCATGAATCCTACTTAATTTGGAGCGACAAAAAGTTATAAAGAAAAAAGAGAAATTTAAGCAAGAGTAAGGATTAAAGAAGAAAGGAGAAATTCAAGAAAGGGTAAGGATTATTTTTTGAAAGGTAAAGTGACATGTGAGTTTTAACACCACACACACACACACACCACACACACACAATATATTTATTTATTTTTATATTTATATTTATTTTACTTTTATATTATTCAAACATGATATACCTTAATACAAAATATTGTTGTTTGGTACTTTTATAAAAAAATTTGAAATTTTTGGGGAAATTATTATTAAATATTTTATAATTTTTTTTCCAAGAAAAAATCATAACTTTTATTAACAAAATGGAAATTACATTTAAGATATGTAACATGTGAATACAAAAAGTTTGTTGATAGCCACCCAAAGATTAAAAAAAGGAACTAATTTACAAACCTTATTATGCCCATGGTCTATCTCACAAAAACATAATAAATATCTTCAAAAAATACATGCTTGATATACAGGCCCTGTCATGTCGAATACTTGTCTCATTAAGATAAAACAACATTCATATATACAATAACCACCAAGTTGTACTAGGAGATAAACATAAATAAAAATAGTAGATAAGAACAAATTAGTCCTCTTATTTTTCTAGTTGCAAACCCTCGATGAAGGGTTTGTGATAGAATTCTCTCACTGAAACTCCTATCCTCTAAGTGATCTTCCAAGTGCCCAAATTTTTTAGAGTGTCAGCCTTAGATAAGGAGTATGTTGTTGTGTTTCTTTCCTTGTAGATGTGACGATAGGATATACGATCAAAAGATTTCTTTTAAATGAAAAATCTCTTCTAAAATAGCAGATAATGTGTGCACATGAAATCCTTGAATTTTATTAAACCAATTTAGGATATTCATAGAATATTTGAAAGCATGAATTTGACAACATTCTTTCTCGGTAGAAAAAATAACAAGCAACTTTAGCCTAAGGATTTCTGTGTAATTATTAGATCCTTTGCCTAATCCACTTTGAAGGCTGTAAGAATGATGTTCTTGTAGATAGAGAAATACCACCCTCCACATTCACTGATTGATAATGAGGTCCCATTAAAAAAGGCCAGGGAAAAGAATGATCAATATCTTCTGCATTGACATTTCACGGAATATGCACAGATTTAGATTCGGGGAAAAGTGAGTAAATTGCCAAAACCCGAGCTACCAAAATATTAAGAGAAGATCCATTATTTTAGGAAAGTCATATGCCTTATTTTATGATGGGTGGAAGTCTTCTATATTGTTTTAGGGAGGCCTGATCTCACCATAACTTCCAAGAATCATTTAAAATTTTCTCCTGCCATCTTGTAACAATCCCCAATTTGTTTCGGATCAAACCCAATACTCCAACAAAAAATGGTCCATAAAGGAATAAGTGGTGAACTAATTCCTCAACATCTTTACATAGGAAAAGGAACCTTGTTTGAAGTTATGCTTTTTAAGTTAGGAAAAGACTCATTTTTCAAAGTTATCCCAAGTTGGTACTTTGTTTTGTAATATAAACCATTGGAAAAGGTAGGTTTTTTGGTAGTACAACAAAGATTCCACAATTTCTTCCACTACCAAATCATCATATCCAATTTTTTTATATTATATAATGTATAGATAACCCATTTGAGTCGTATATTCTTTATATAAGGAGTGTACCTAGACTAAGGAATCGTCCCTATTTCTAAGGTGAAGATGGGAATTATTTGGAGCGATGTTATAATTATGCCATAGTTCTATAAAGTTTTCTGGTCAATTGAGCTAACGGGCATTCATCTATTCCTGGGACCAAAATGATGAATGAGTGGGATCAACCACGAGATTCAATGTATTAATATCATTAGAATTTAGGAAGATAACCATTTCACGAGGAAAACAGAAGTGTCCCTACATTCCACTCAGGGATTCATTCCAATCATCATCTTAGCCCCATTTCCAACTTTCCACGCCAACGTTGCTTCAATCACAGAGGAGGAGGATAACAAAACTTTCCAGATAACCAGTATTTTTGGTATCTTATTCCTCGAGGGGGCATGGGTGGATATATTTCCTAAAGACCACAATTGTCCATGGAATTTGTGTAGAAATCAACCTCCATCTTATTTTTGCAGCCAAGGCTTTTGTGAAAGATGGAATACTTTTTAAACCTCGTCCACCCCAAATATTTAGTAGAGTAATTCTATCACACTTTACCTATGGAAAAACCCATTCTTTCCACTAATATATTTGATTCAGTCATTGGAGATTCCACAGTAAGAAAATTTTTCTGCCAACGTTTCGAATCCTAATGCGAATCCATCAATCAGGGCAACTTGAAGCTCAAGTTGCCCTGTGATGGATCCTAGTTAGAATCGAAAACGTTGGCAAAAAATTTTCTTACTGATGAACTCCGATGACTGAATCAAAGATATTATAGTTATTTTCTAAACGCCTTCTTGGTTCGTTGGATTTACATGGCAACAATGCGCTTAATTTAAAACAAATAGAAAACTATATTAAGAATATATTTGATATAATTGTTTATAAGCTTTTGACATTGGTGGAGAGGATAACATCGTGTCGACCACTTAATCGTCGAGCTAGAAAACGGAATATAACTTTTCCTTGGCAAAATAACAACCAACAACTAAGCTTACAAACACGACTTCTGAAATAGGCATATTTTTCTAGGTTAACGTAGTTAATTAATGAAACTCTACTGCATTTAGCGCAAACTACTGGAAGTTCACAGTGCCAGCTTTCATAAAATCACATACTATGCACTACATCATAATTTGTGCGTAGAATTCTTTTGTAGAGATTTACAAATGTACTGTTGGTTGAGATAAATATATAGAGAGGGTTATCTCAATCTGGTTAGTGGAAGTTCACATTGCAACATCAAATCACATGCCATGCACAACAATATGGTTTCTGCTGTTGCAGATGGTTGAAATTATCTCATTGCAAATTTTGAGAATGTCCCAAAATTCAATGGACAAACTAGATCAAACAACCCGGATAAGGACGCCCGTTTCAAACTATGCCTCTCTTAAAGTGAACAAAGTAACAGTATAGTTTCTACATGAATGTCTGTTTCAGATTATACCTTTCTTAAAGTGAATTTTTTTACAACTCTATGGGTGGAGAAAAGTGAACAAATTTACAACTCTTTCTGTGGGTTGAACTCTAGGGGTGGAGAGAAATGAACAAATTTACAATTCTTTCTGTGGGCTGAGATAAATATACAGGGATTCTATTCTTAAAAGAAAAAACTACATAAAAGTAATAAATAGTAAATCTTAAACTTTAAATTCAACAAATCATAAATTTGGCATTCATATTTAGTTGCAGTTGAACAAAATGAAATCGACCCATGAAATTGAACAATGATATTGAGATAAAATGTAATTTGAGTTAAAAAAAAATTGAATGTTACATGGATGTTCCTGCCAAAAAATCACCAGGATACAGTAGAAGTATTTATTCATGATGATACACTAGAAATCTACAAGCTGAAAAACAAGACTAAGGATGCCCACATTAAGCCTGCAAAGAGTTTATGAGCACTAGTTATTGATGCAGAAGAAGGAGTCGATGTGCCATTCAGAGCCTTCGATGGTGAAGGTCCTGCCTTTTCAGTGTAAGAAGACTCTGGAGCTGGTGACTGTGAGGACAACAACTTGTGAGCTGGAGATGGTGATGGGGAATGTTTGGACTTCTTGGAAGCAGGAGCTAATGGAGATGGTGATGGGGAATGTTTGGATTTCTTAGGAGCAGGAGCTAATGGAGATGGAGAGGACTTTGGAGCAGGAGACGGTGAAGAAGAGGACTTCTGAACTGGAGATGGTGATGGAGCAGATTTGGATTTGTTTGAAGCAGGGGCTATTGGAGATGGAGCTGGTGCATGAGAAGGTGCTGAATGAGGGGGAGTGGTGGCAGCCGAAACAACTACAGCCACCTTCTGCCCTGCTTGACAGTGACCAGGGAATCCACATAGATAGTAGTAGGAACCTGGTTTTGACATGCTAACAATGTCGTTCCCACTTTTGTATGTAGCCAGAGGGGAATCGGTCTTGCAGGAATCATAGTCTGATTTTGTCACCTGAAGCACATCGTGAAAATTATTGCTGTACTTGAACACTGCATATCAAATCCAATAGCAATAAATATTAACAGCAGAGATCATGAGCACATTTATATAATTGAAGTGAGAAACCAGAAATGCAGAGATCAAACAGTTCACAATCATGGACCCAGAGTAAAACAAAGATTAAATTACTATACGTAAATTTAGTAACGAACTTAATAAAATATATCCAAGTTTATGTTTCGATTGCAGATTCAGATTCTGGCATGTCGATTTTGTTCTATTTTAATTGAATGTACAGAATCGGTAATCCAGATGCCTTACATCTCTTAGGGTTAGGGTTTGGTTCAAGTCAATTTTTTTATTTTATTACTGTACATGGCTAGGGTAATTCAGGTAAATTTGACCTAGTTAAATTACGGGAGGTTTTTAGGTTAAGTTTTGTTCATGGTATTAATCTTTAATGTTTAATGTAGCTTATTAAAGGCAGAAAAACTAGATGTCATTTTGTCCTCATGGTCATTGGCATCCAAGCAACAATGTCTTTAGACACCTCCACTTCTCTAAGTGTTTCTTGATCCTAACAACTACATAATTGTGGTCAAAGTTGTTGACTTGCTTTGGAGATATAAGGAGAGAGTGGTCAAGTAGCTAGAGAGGCCAGGTCAAGGTATGGATCAGCAAAGCTAGAGATGTAGTGAGAGACAGAGATGGAGTCAATGGTTTGTAGTTTAGGGAAAAAGGCAACATAAGATGAAAGCCTCAAAGGTGTGATAACACTAAAGAGCCAACATAAGATGAAAGGGGCAATGGTGTGATAACACTAGTGGTGAGTGAACAACCTAAGAGTTTTGGTCCAAGGTAGGTGTATTTCCCTAGGAAGTCTTAAGGCTTGTTGATTTAGGCATAGATGTTGAGCAAGAATGTTGTAAGGCCTTAAGACTTTGATTAGGCATACATGTAGTATAGTGGGGCATGGAGTCATCAAATTTTGAAATGGACCACTTGGATAGGTACTAGTGTACTGGTATTCTAGCTTGAGGGGGGTTATGTGAGATGTCAAGTGACATGGTTGATCTCATGGAGTCCAGTTCAAAGGGGGATTGTTAGAGTGGTTCAGATAAACTTGACTAGGTCAATTTACTCAAGAGGTTTATGAGAACCCATGGTTTTGTCTATGGTATTAATCTTTAATGTAATCTATTTAAAGGCTGGAAGACTCCATGTTAATTGGTCATGGTGACAAGTGGAATCCAGCAACAGTGTTTTTAGACATCACCACTTGACTTAGTTTCTTGATTCTATCATAGGTTTGACATAACATTATGTAGGTTGCAGATTTTTGCATGTTGATTTCACTTTATGTCTAATGAAGGTACAAAATCTGAAATCCAGAGACCCTACATCTCCTCCGGTTTGGTGCAAAGCACCTTATTTCTCTCCTGTCAACCAGGAAATTTGATAATGAAGTCACGTTCAAAGCACCTTATTTCTTTTAATTGCAGATTTTGGCATAAGATTATGTACGTTGCAGATTTTGGCAAGTTGTCCTTGCTCTATGTTTATTGAATATACAAAATTTGCAATCCAGATGCTCTACATCTCCTAATACCTGGTGGAAAGCATCTTATTTCTTTTAGGTGAACCAGAAAAAGCATCTTATATCTTTTAGATCAACCAGGAATTTTTGATAATGTAGTAGCGCTCCCAGGACTTAGTGCAAACCACCTACATCTCTTACTCTCTGGTACAAAGCAGTACCATCTAATTTCTTTCAGGTCAACCTGGAAATTTGATAACGCAGTAGTCTTCCTAGAGTTTAGTGAAAACTATATTATTTCTTTTCATTATATATTTGGCCATAAGATTATGTACATTGCATATTTTGGCTGGCTGACTCTGCGCTGTGCATATTGAATGTACAGAATCTGCAATAGAGGTGCTCTACATTTCCTAGGGTTTTGTGCAAAGCAGCTTATTTCTTTCCAGTCAACCGGGAAATTTGATAATGCAGTAGTGTTCACCTAACTACAAACTCTTACTTTGAGAAGAAAAGAACACTGAAGTTTGATTATGTAAGAAGAGATCCTATGTTAAAACTTAAATATAAATATACACATGTAATAGATTGCTATATACTGTGTAATATATACATGTCAGAAATTATTCTAAGCTCCTGGATAGATAGATTTGATTGCAAATTTTAGAATGATATAATAGACTGAAGCTAAATCATATAATTGATTTTGCTGGTGTCCATAAATTTCCAAAATATTTTAAAATAAAGATAACAAATACATTCAGATGCTGATATCCAAAAATCATTGAACATAATCATTCTATAACATGTAATGAACATGCATCAGTTAGATTTACACTGAACTTACATAGAGAATCCCCGGGATGAAGTTCTTTGTTGGCAGCCCACGTTACATAGTTTGGTCCAATGGTCCATGCGCTATCATCTCCCACTTTAAGTTGAGCGGCTGTGGCGAATTTCAGTGTTTCCATGAGAAGACACATGACGTTGAACACCAACCAAACTTTCGAAAAACCTATGTTCACTGCCATCTTTACAAACGCCAATGCAATAGAAATGACAGGCTCTTGATTTCTAAACCAACTAACTGTATTCAACAAAACTTGGAGTTCCAATATAAAGAATCAAATGGCGAAAAACACCCTTCCAACATAAATAATCAAATGGCAAGAAACACCTCCCCAGGTAAAACTGTGCAAAATATGAAATCTCAAGAGAAGAAAACAACTGTCATACACTTAAGTGTAAACCAGTGGAGGTGTTTTATGGGCTCCTCTGTCGTACAATTCTTTGAAATACAGTCAAGGCGGCTCCATGATCGAAGTGACAAGTGTTAATATTCTATTCAGAATATCAAGCCCTCCATTTCAATGGACCATGAAGTGCCAAGAAGTTCAGACCCAGGAACCAATGAGAACCACACATTGATGAATTATTGCAAATTCCTTCAGATAGCATTTAGTAATTTTTAATAGGACCCCATTAGGTTTTTTCCTAGGATCCCATTAAGTTTTTGCCTGGGATCCCATTAAATTTTTGCCTGGAGCTCCTGCTATTTCCGTGCCATATGATATTAAAATAGTTGATTCCTCAAAGTGACCACCTTTATGAAGTAACGGGCATGAAAAATTATGACAACTAAGGAGTCTGCACAAGAATTTGAGATTCTGGGTGCATCATCCACGTGAACTGATCTCTGTATTGCACATGCTTGTCTTCATCAATGTCTCCTGGGTTTCATTTTCAACTCCTATCCTTCCAGTCCACTTTCTACAGCATCTCATAAACAATAGGTTAAATTTAGAACTAAACAAAATTGGTTTGCTGTAATTCAACTCGACTTTCTATATTCAGTCCACTTTCTACAGCATCTCATAAACAATACACTAGGTTAAATTTAGAACTAAACAAAAATGGTTTGTCAAATTCGATTCGACTTTCTATATTCGGTCCACTTTCTACAGCATCTCATAAAAAATACGTTAAATTTAGAACTAAACAAAAATGGTTTGCTGTAATTCGACTCGACTTTCCATATTATCTAATAAACAATATCCATACTATCTAATAAACAATAGTTCAATTTGGAAGTACACAAACATGTTTGAATTATTTTGAACGTTCTATTCTGACTTCCTCGTATTATGAATCCTTTTATCCTTTCCTTATTATAATAAAGGATAATATAATTTACTGGCAGGCAGTGAGGTTAGGTAAAGTGAGTTCCACCTTCCTCAGCCCTCGACTTGTCCTGGTTTATAATAAACCTCGTTTATTTCTCCAATAATTATCAAGAATCTTCTACCAGTGAGAGATGGAAAGATATTCCAAAGGGTGGAGTTAGATGTTAAAAGATTAACGATGGAATTTTTGGAATTTTTTGCGAGAGATAGAGAGATAGATAGATAGATAGATTGATTGATTGATTTAAAAGAAAGTAGAATTAGTTTTTTGTTAATTATAATTTTCAAGTGTAATTATACAATTTCAATAACTTAATTGTGAGTGATATAATTGAATATTTCTGAAGTAAAAAAGAAAAAAAATGTATTGAATAGATTTTTATATTAAACATAAGACAAATCTATAAGGTTTCATTATTTATGTTTTAATTTGAGTTGAATGTGACTTTAATTCTTACTTACTAAATAATATTGAATTATATTAGACTAGCTAACACACAATATTTATATAACTCATGAACAACAACCCATGCCCCTTAATGGGAAAAAAAAAAAAAAAACAAACCTAATGGATGGAGACCATTAGAGAAGAAACCTCAAGAGGCATCTCCAAAATAATGTGTGGATAACCTCAACTCAAGAAGCTATTCATAGTCCAACATTGTCAATATGGGCACCCAACCCACCCTTTACAAATGGTGATGCGGATTGGGCTTAATGTCTTCTCTTTCAATGCACGTAGCCATAAGTGGGAAACCCAATTAGTGGCATGAAAAAACCATTGTCATTAAAAAATAAAATCAAAACCAAATAAAGAAATAGAGTCTCCATCATCTAACTCAACAATAAATTGCATGATGCAGCACAAAGATATCTTGAAATGGAAAAAGGAAATAAGAAAATCCCAATCTATCTTCAAGTGTGCATAATCAATGACTTATGAAATGCAAAGTGTATCTCTAAAATTTGGAAATGAATGATTGATTAGTTAAAAATTTTGGTTGGTTGAAACATTACTTATAATATTCCTTTGAAGGAAGAGTATATATAAGAATATCAAACCTAGTTTCAAGTAATATATAATATTTCAGAAATAAGAAAATCCCAATCTATCTTCAAGTGTGCATAATCAATGACTTATGAAATGCAAAGTGTATCTCTAAAATTTGGAAATGAATGATAGGCTAGTTAAAAATTTTGGTTGGTTGAAGCATTACTTATAATATTCCTTTGAAGGAAGAGTATATATAAGAATATCAAACCTAGTTTCAAGTAATATATAATATTTCATATTTTTTTTAGTAGAGATTAGGGTTATGGGTTAGCCATGATCATGGCTAGAGGAGGGATTGGTATTAATTCTCACCTGAATGCATTTGGAAATGAGAATGCAAGCTTAATGGAATCATTGGTCACTTCTGTAGCTAAAAATATCAAAATCACGACCCTAGTAAACCAATGATTTGTTAAAAGAATCAATTAGATCTCCTTGATAAGGGTTCTGTTGTCCCTTCCATGCAGAAGAGAAACATTGTTCATTAAAAAATACTTATTGACCACTTTATTGGCTTTTTTCCTTCCTCAGAATCCATGGAAACTCGGTTCCAAAGAAATTGGTTCCCTTTATAAAAAAAACCCTTCAATTATATTTCCATAGAATGAGATTGTTGGCAATTTGCTTTGAGCTTCAAGAAGATCATGATAAAATATTCATAGGATATCCCTATGTCATGGGCCTAAGATGAATGTATTTGAATTGTGGTCCTTGTATTTCAAACCTACCAAATATGTGCCAACCTCAATCTAGTGTCCATACAACTACCTCACCTACATTGGATTAATAGGTATGATATATATCTAAAATCCATTGATAGTGCATTTGAGAAGTTCATGGATAATGTTGAAACAAAATAAAACTTAATCATTGTAACACGATTTGTGTCACATTAGACCGAGTAAATGGTTTCATAGAATCATATGTCATAATCCATAAGGATGGCATCACATCTAAAACCTATAATATGATCAAATTCTCTTCAATTGCAATCATTATAGTAAATATATATCTAGAAAATGGTTTATTGGAATACAATGCCTTAATATATAAGGATGACATCACATCTAGATCTTGGACTATGATCAAATCCTCTTCAGTTGCAATCATTACAATAGATATAGACATTTCACTAGAAATTGCAAGCTTATGTGGATTCCTAAAGTAGAAAAGCTGCCATAATTGACCCAAAAGCTCCTTTCTCCAAAAATTGTGCAAGAAAAAAGAAAACAATTGTCATGCCTTCTAAAGGGATCCATGAAGGATCCTCCAAAAGTTGGTTCATAGTTATAGAGGCATTTTTCATTCAAGCCACTATCACAATAATATTTGGAATTATTGGAAACCTACTACTTATAAATCATAAATTGCTTCTGCCAAAACTATAGAGGAATATGCACTAATAATAACCAAGATGCAATTTGATCTTTAATCCAAAATGAAAGATCTCATATAGTTTTGTTGTAAGGAACCAAGACAAAGGAATGTGACATGCAAGGTGTACATTTTAAGATCTAACATTATAGCACAAGTATGAGAATTAATGTTAGAGGATGATCAAGTGGATTTAATACTCTATAGAATCCCTAGGAGATATAATTAATTTCCAAAAAAAGTCCATAGAATTAGATCTACATTTTATTCATAGACAAATTGATTGGAAAATGGATACATCTATTCAAGATTCATGCTACTTTGAACAATCCTTCAAAAATGAAGCAGTGCTATGAAACATTTAAAGGATGTGGAGAAACCATATGAGGAGATGGAGGAAACATGGAAGGAAATCTAAGTTTGATCCTTTTTCTCAATAGCAAAGAGAGGTGGTCCATAGATGATCCAGGTGGATATTGGTGGCCACCTGCCAAGTCCACCTGGACCCCCACCATTTTATTTCTTAGCATTTTCGGTTTCCTTAATTGTAGCACAACTTACTATTTTTAGCAGTTTTTCGGGTCCTGAACTTCCGGAGCCGTTTTGAGGCCCTAAACGAAGTTTTTTGGGGAATCCAGGGGCAACATGGGTCCATGCAATGGACTGATGTTGCCCGTTCCAATAATGATAGTGCTCGAATAGATCTTTCTAATGAGCTATTGTACGCGTCAAACGGAGATCATATGCTAAAGTTACGACCCCGGGAAGTTGATGTACCAACTTACCCCCAAACGGGGCCCACAGTTTGGCGTTTCATCTCCTAGGGTTAGGTTTTGGAATGTTAAGGGTTTTTCATTGTTTCTCAACAATAAATAGGCCTTCGAGCCTCATTGTAAGTCAGTTCAGAGGCATGTAGCCCACACATCTCTTCTCAGAGATAGCTACCATCGCCCTAGCTAGTTTATTTCCATTTCTGATTGTAAGCATATTTCAGTATTTTCCATTAATGAAATGAAGTATTATTTCCGCTGCATATTTGTGTATATGGTTATCTCTGTAATTTGTTGCGTTCCTGTTTAAATCCGGATCAGTGGTATCAGAGCGGTCTGCTTTTTCTCTGTTTTTCTTTGCATGTCCCCAACAAGGTCGGGATATAAGGAGTTAGTTCTTGAACTGGTTGAACCTTTGCAAGACTAGCCTCGCAAATCCCGACGGCCTCCCATGGCGGACGACGAAAAGAAAGACGAGGGGGCAGGAGATCCCATCAAAATCTTGCTCGAAGAAGCGCTCGAGCGACAACGGAACACGATGATGGACAGCTTTGCGCAGATCCTTCAGCGGCTACCCAGAAGCAACGCATCGGCTTCCAGTAGCTACTCTGGAAATGCCACACCCTTTAAGGTACAAGTTAATTTTGAAATCCCCATATTCAAGGGTCAGATAGACGCAGACGCCGTAGACAAATGGTTAAATATGCTAGAGGGTTATTTTTCTGTTCATGAATTTTCGAGTCGGGAAAAGATTGTTTTTGCCCTCCTCAAAGCAGCCCCCCACGTCAAGGACTGGTGGGAAACCTACTGCGTGCAGAAGGATGAAAGTACTGGTTCACTATTTTGAGCCGCACCCACCTGGGATTCGTTCCGGGATGCCATCAAGGAGCAGTACTACCCTATCGAGAGCTATGAGGATGAATACATAAAGTGGACCACGCTGCGGCAGGGGAGAGACCAAGACGTGCCGGAGTTCACCAATCTTTTCCATACTCTTCGCACAAAGTTGGGTATCAAGGATTCGGAGCAACATTTGATACTCAAATACCGTGGCTGCCTGCACAAGTACATCCAGGAAGAAATACAATTCCTAGACATCCCCTCGCTCGGCGCAGCATACCGGAATGCCGTCAAGGTCGAACAGAAGTTGAAACAAAAGAAGCGAGACTTTGGATCTGCGAATCCAAAACAGGGGAAAGGTGCCCCTAAACCACAAAACAAAGGACAAAGCCAAGGCGGGACAACCCAAGACAACCAGCCAAAGCTGCAACAAAGAACAGCGCCGCGAAGCCGAGAAAGGACACTGGAAAATGGTGCGAGTTCCATAAGAGCTCCACTCACAACACAAGTGAGTGTCGGGCCAAGCAGTCACTGGTAGCTGAGCTAAAGGTTTCAGAATTAGATGCATGTTCCGACTCGGAGTCAGAACCCGATAAGGGGTATGAAAAAGGGAAGCAGATCATTGATGCGGACCCCAGCGCTACTATTGCTACCGCAAAGATCCAGAAAAATGAACTCGAAGATCCAGAGGAGGAGGAGCGTCTCTT
>APFE031098188.1:0-13861 GCA_000404065.3 Pinus taeda
ATAATTCAAAGATACAATTTAAACACTAAACAAACACATCGTATTTTACATTATAAAAAAGTTTGCACATGAAATTTGATCTGTTTGGGCTCATGTTACGTTTGTGCTTAAAGATGGCTCTATGCCGGTAGATAATTTTCTTTTCTTGTTATATTAGGTCTAGAAAATTACCATGTACTATTGTACTTTCACGATATTAGGGCCTTAAATAATAAGATTTTTGAACTAGCATTTCTCAACTTTTCACATAGATTTCTGTGGATTGACTTCCATGGATAAAATCATGAATTTATAGTTAGACCAATCTACTATAATATTAAATATTGTTCGTATTTATGGAACCCTTAAATATTTTTTCCCCTTGTAATTTTGACAAAACAGGGAAGACTATATAGGAGTTGTACTTTGTTTCAATACATCATTAATAATTTAAAATTAGAAAAAAAAAAAAATAGGATTTCTTTAACATGCTCCCCTTTTATTTATAAAAATATAAAGAAAAATTAGAATTACATATTCTTTATATTTACATAAATTAGTAAATATATTTCATATTTTATTATTAAAGAAATTCATAAATTATTTTATGTTAATTGAATGAATATAATGTGTTAAAATGGAATATTAGAAAGAAAGATTATAAAACAAGGAAAATCAAAATTATTAGTGTAGTAATAAAATGATTGAATAATAATGATTTATTTTAAGTTGTATTTTTTGAATATTTAAAATATATATATTTTAGTATTTTTTATTTTGTTGATATTTAATAGATCGAAATTTAAGTATACACATTTTTTGGTAAAAAAACATCAAGGATAAACTATATAAATGTTTAATCAATAAATAAAATGTATGTTTGATAAATCTAGATAATTTATTAGAAAAATTGAAAATTATAAAAAACTTTGTAAAAACTATGTAAAAAATAAAGCACCGAAAAGGAAAAAAAACAAGTTGAATGGGTTGTTATAATAAATATTGAGAATAAGACAAAGGAGAAGAAGGAGAAAACACTCGAAACAAAAAAAAAGAAGAAGGAGAATATATAAAAGTACAAAATCAAGAAAGCACAAAAGGTAATCAGCCTGCCAAACAAAAAAAAGGATTCCGAAAAGAACAAAATCAAGAAAGCACAAAAGTTGATGAACCTACCCCTATAACCATATGAAAATTCAAAGAAAGAAAGTATTTTGAAAACAACAACTTGTATGTGTTGAGCACATGCTTAAATTATTTAATTTGCATGCATCCATCCATTTACATGTGGATGTCTTCACTCGGGCCTCTCTTCATCTATGTACTCCTCCTTTTTATTAATAAAAAACAATCAAAGACTTGAGAGTGAAATTCTTTGATCAGTTTTGATGATCTATCCCTTGTGTGTAGTGTTTATCTATGTTCCATAAATCAACAAGAATGAAAGAGAAGGTCAATTTCATGTTGGTTTAGAAATTAGATTTAAGATTTATGTTTTAGGCTATAGTATTTTGGGAGAGAGGGAGGAAGGAAGTGATTTTCTATAACAAAGAGAGAGATTGGAGGGGAATGGTAGACATAGTGACAAAAAGAGAGTGAAAGACTTAAGGAGATGTCAGGGTGGTGGGAATGAGAGAAAGAAAGAGAGAGAAAAAGAGAGGGAGAGGGACAAACAAAGATTAAGTGAGAGAGAGAGAGAGAGAGAGAGGAGTGGAAGAAACATAGAGGAAGGTTTAGAGAGAGAGGTAAAGATAAAAAGAGAGAGAGCAGGGTAGAAAGAGAGAGGACTATTCAAAGAGACATAGAGATAGATATTGGGGGATAGGGAGAGTGAGGGAGACAAAGATAGTGAGGGATACAGAGACGATGAGAGGGAGAATATGAGAGACATGGAGAATGAGATGCGGGGAGAGTGAGAGATAAATGAAGAGAGAAGGAGAGAGGGAGAGGGAGAGTGAGGGAGAGAGTAAGAGTTGGAGCTAGAGATAAAAGAAATATCGAGAGAGTAGGATGGATTGAGGGAGAAAGAGAGGTGTGTGTGTGTGTGTGTGTGTGTGTGTGAGAGAGAGAGAGAGAGAGAGAGAACAAGTTAGAATGGATAAATTGAGTAAGAGAGAGATTTAAAGAGGGAGAGAGAGTGAGAGATAGAGAGAGAGGGAGCAAGAGTGAGATAGGGAGAGAAAGAGAGAAACACGAAGATAAGGTGAGAGAGAGAGGTAGAGAATGAGAAAGAAAGAGAGAGATAGAGAGAGAGAGAGAGATAAATGGAGAGGGAGGGTAAAATATAGGAGGAGAGATGGAGGAAGCGAGAGGAAAGGAGAGAGGGAGTGAGCAGGAGAGAGGGAGAGAGAGAGAGAGAGAGGAAGAGAAGGAGTGAGAGGGTAAGATATTTACTGAGAGGGAGTGAGAAGGATACAATGTGAAAGAGAGAGTGAGAGAGATAAACATTGTTAGACAATGAGAGAAGGAGATAGAAAGAGCGAGAGAGAGAGAAAGAAAGGGGGAGGTAGAAAAGAAGAGAGAGTGATAAAAAAAGATGTAGAAATATAGGGAGGGAAAGTGAAATTATGATAGAGTTGGGAAGAGAGATGGAAGGAGAGAGGAATTCAACAACAAAGAGAGAGAGAGAGAGAGAGAGAGAGCTTCATAGAGAGAGGAAGATAATAATTAGAGGTTGAGATATTGACAAATAGAGAAAATAAAGTCTTAGAGAAAAAGTGAAAAAGAGAGAGAGAGATAGTTAGATCCAGAGAGAAGATTTATAGAGAGTAAGTGAGAGAGAGGAACAAAGGGAGGGAATTAGAGAGGGATTAGTTGGCCTAAGCCATTTTCCTTATCAATATATTCATACATACATTTCATTTATTTATTATTTGGATTAATATTATCATTTGTGTTTTCTGAAAAATGAATTTTATGAGCTAACATCTGTCATTCTTGCCAATGAATATGTATTTCTTGACTTCCGTTTAGAGATCCATGAATTAATTCTCATGGCCTTCCAACTTAATGTTAAATTTTGGATTCGTTTAGGCTTTAAATTTTTATTTGATTTGCACTTACATCATCATCCCTTTTCTATTGGTATTGAAGCTAAATGAAGAATGTCAATTATATTAAGGTTGTAATATTAATTAAACTGCACATAGCCAAAATCAAAGGACTATAAAATGCTAGAAAAGATTTGCGCTAAGATTACGTAAAATATTACTTAATAAGTATCAAAGGCTTCACCTTAAATTCAAATTCCAATTCAAGGCTAAACATTCCAAATTTGCAAAGATGTGAAGAGAATTTTAAATTCAAATTCCAATTCAAGGTTAAACATTCCCAATTTGCAAAGATGTGAAGAGAATTTATTGAAAAGCATCTCAATCTTTTTGGTGAAAAAACCAAACTTATTTGCACCAGAATTTCAAAAAAACATCCACATTTCTTGGGGAGAAAACCAAACTTCTTTTCACCTGAATTTCAAGAAAAGCATCACACTTTTTTGTTATAGACGTTGTTATGTACGTTGTCGTTAACTGTGATCTGCTCCTCCTTTAACCGATACGCCTGGAATCTTTATGCACAAGAACTTCAAAAAAAGCGTGTCAGAAGTTGTTGTTATAGACGTTGTAGTAAATGTGATCCGCTTCACTTTAACGGATCACATCTCTTTTGAGATAAAGGAGCCCTGGCCTGGAATCTTTATGTCATTTTGAAATAGATAATGTTATTGTGCGGTGCATATATATGGGTAAGCTCAAGCTAATAGTTCGAAGTCTTTTTGTTGACATCTTCCTCTTCTATCTATCATCTCTATTTTCTCTTCTGAAACCCCAGAGAAAACACTTCCTCGTCTATCTATCACCTGTATTCGTGTGGTCCATACTGACCTTCCTCCATTTGTTTGTCTTCCTTTCACATCACAGCCTTTCGTTGTTTGGGAAAAGCTGATGGGCACTTGGAGTACCATCTCCATATTCCTAAACTAACATTTAACTCCTCCGCAATGCCTCCTTCCTCGTTCTTTTTATCAACCGCGGAAGTTGAGCCTTGAGGAAACTGAGATGTCGATTTAGTCGTATTTATGTGCAGACGCTAGTCACAGAGATCGACCGGTGCACGACCAGGAAATCAAAATTAGCTTACAATATTGATACTAGTGTTTCCAGAATAGCAATATTTCTGAGATACAATTCTTCGAGGGTTGATCTGTACACGAGAACGAAAGATCTTCGAATTTCGAGCAGCTGTGGCGATTCCTATGAGATACAGGCGTGCCATATGATACTCAAAGCACAGTGTCTTGATTCAGGGTTAACTGTTCATATAACGCTTCGTCGAGCACAAGTTAGGGTTCCGACCAATTTCCACTCAAAAATTGAGCCCAAATCACCACACCAGGGTTGGTACTTTGACTGCAAAATTCGTCATCAACAACGGCCGCCGTCTGGCACTCAAATAAACCAAGATTTGCTCAATTGCGTGTGCATGTGGAATTTCAGCAACCCAATTCGGGTACTTACCCGGACGATTTCTATCTTGCAGCTAAGTGTGCCCGTTGTTCAAGAAAAGGTGCGTTCTCTGGTTATTTTCTGTACTGATTTAAATAATTATTTACCTCGCAGTTTGTCATATTTATGTGCCATGTACTGATAACCACGATGGTTTATGTTTTTTCCGCCATAGTAAACCATGATGGTTTGTGTTTAATGACAGAGATGGCTTCGAATTCGTGGAACTCACCCTGCGCTGCCTTCAAACTCAGAGGGTGTATTTGTGCCGTATTTTCCTCCGGAAGAACCTCAAAAATTTGCCAATATTCACAAGATCTTCGGAGAAAGCAACGTGGCCAAACTACTCAACGATTTGGAGCCCCATCAACGGGAGGACGATTTGAATTCTCTGCCGTATGAAGCCGAAGCTGGCGTGAAAGATCCAGTTTATCGGTGCGTTGAGCGATCTCTACGCTGCAGAGATAGGTGCAATAGCTACAGAAGGAACTGGTGGCTGCCCACGCGGATCTCCTTCAGTACACCTCTGCAGCGGAGCGTGTTCTTAATCCACATAGTCCAGGCTCGACGATGCCAGCTTATTCCAGAGTTGACATGATTCATGCGCCAGCTGTGGAACAACCACGGAAAAATTTGATGGAATTCCTTAATTCTAGAGGAGAGTTACAGCTGAATAAAAATCAGCTTCTGGAATTGGCCTTGAGAATCATGGCTATGCACTGTGTTCTTCAGCCAGGCCTGCCAGAGACGGCGGTAGTGGCAACAGCCCAAGGAACTTTTTGTACAGCCATGACAGGTATTTATTTTATATTCATATTCATATTTATGATTTATTATTTGGTTTTGACCAAGAGGATCAGCCAGAAGGGATGCATGGATGATATCTCATACCGCCATTACAGTTATTTATTTTATATTCATATATTTTAGATGACATGACATTGGTATTTATCTATAGACATTGTTTTTTATTTAAAATGATATGTATATGTTGGTGTATTTTATGTGTTTTTTTAAATGAAAGCAAATTTTGTTTGTTTATGTGATAAGATGGTGGTTCTTTTGCTAATTAGATAATATGATTGCATTGAAAGATAATAAGATATTGACAATTTTGTGCACATTTAATGTGTATATATTTTAGTACTATTTGTTTTATTGTTTGTTACATTATATAATGATTGTGTTTTTTAGATAATATGCCTATAATTGATTTAATTCATAAGTTTTTTTTTTTGTTGCTACATGATGTGGATTGTATTTGTTAAATGATATGATTATGATAATGATGATTGTGCTTTTGTTTGTTAAATGACATGATTTAGCTTGTTTGATGATATGATGGTGATATTGAGAGCGAGAGAGATAATGAGAGTGAGGGGTAGGGGAGAGAGAGAGAGACAGGGGGGTGGGAGAGTGGAAGAGCGGGTGGAGAGAGAGGGAGGGTAGAGAGGGCAAGGGAAAGGCACGAGGAGAGTGTGTGAGAGAGAGATATAGAGGGGCAGAGGTAGTGAGAGGGAGAGAGAGGGAAAGAGAGAGCGAGGTAGAGAGGGATAAAAGGGGATGGCAAGAGAAAAAGATAGAGAGAGAGCGGAGGAGAGAAATATAGGGTGGGAAGAGAGAGATGGGGGAGGGGGAGAGACAGTTGCAGGAGAGAGGAGGATGGGGAGAGGGAGAGTGGGAGACATGGAGGGAGAGGGGCAGAGAGAGAGATAGATTTCAGGGGAGAGGGGGAGAAGAAGTGGGAGGGGATCAAGAGAGAGAGAGAGAGGGGAAGAGGGGGGAGGAGAGGAGGAGAGGGAAAGAGAAGGGAAGAGGGAGAGAGAGAGAGGGAGAGGGAGAAAGAGTGCAAGAGAGTAGTTGAGGGGGAGGGAGAGGACGAGAGGCAGAGAGAGGGTGTGTGCGAGAGGGAGAGGGAGAGGGAGGCATATTGTGGGAGGGAGGAGAGAGAGAGAGAGGAGGAGTGAGAGGGAGAGAGAGAGGGGGAGAGAGGGAGGGAGAAGATAGAGGAAGGGAGAAGATAGAGAGAGATAGGTGTGGGAGAGAGGAGGAGAGGGAGTGGGAGTGGGGGAGAGAGAGAGAGGGGGGTGGGAGAGAGGAGGATGGCGGGGGGAGAGAGAGAGAGATATATATATGTGGGGGAGAGAGTAGGATAGGGAGAGGGAGTAGGGTAGAGTGGTAGGGAGAGTGAAAGAGAGAGAGATAGGTTGGGGGAGAGATGGGGAGAGGAAGAGGAGGAGATGGAGTGAGAGTGGGAGAGAGCGGGATAGCATGATGGGGAGAGGGAGAGAGTTAGGGAGGAAGAGAGGGAGATTGGGAGAGAGATTGGGATACGAGGATGGGGATGGGGAAGTTATTGGGAGAGTGGGAGACGGAGAGAGTGACAGAGAGAGAGAGAGAGGGACATGGAGGTAGAGGGGGAGGAGGAGGGAGAGGAGGAGAGGGTGTGAGAGGGGGAGGGGGATAGGGAGAGGGAGAGGAAGGGGGCCAGAGATATTGGGATAGAGGAGGGAAGGAGGAGTAAGGGAGTGGCGGATAGGGAGAGAGAGACTATGGTAGAGGGAGAGAGAGGAGGGAGTGAGAGGGAAAGGGAGAGAGGGAGATAGAGGAAATAAGGGAGAGGGAGAAAGAAGAGAGGAAGATGTATAGGGGGTGAGAGAGGGAGGGAGTGAGATAGAGATACGGGGAGAATGAGGGGGGGAGAATGGGAAGTGGAAAGTGGGGGACCGAGGGGATATGGGGAAGAGAGAGAGATAGGTGGGGGGAGAGAGGGGGAGAGGGAGAGGGAGAGCCTGAGAGAAGGTCAAGGGGAGAGGAAGAGAGAGACAAAGATAGGGAGAGAAAGAGAGAGAGAGGGAGAGGGAGAGGGGGATTGGTAGAGAGAGTGGGAGAGAGGAAGGTTGAGGGGAAGAGCGGGAGGTGAGTAGAGGGAGGTAGAGAGTGGGGGGAGAGAGGGAGAGGGAGAAGGAGGGAGAGTGAGAGAGAGAGAGGAGGAAAGAGAGGGAGCATGAGAAGGGGAGGGGACAGGTAGAGGAGGAGAGGGTAGGGATGGTGGTGGGGGGGAGATAGAGAGGGTAGGAGGGTGGTGGGGGGGAGACAGAGAGATTAGGAGGGGAAGGGAGAGACGTAGAGATAGGGAGAGAGTGAGAGAGAGAGAGAGGGAGGGAGGGAGAAAGAGTAAGAAGAGAGAGGGAGGGAGTGGGGTCGAGAGAGGGGGGAAGAAGATGGGGAGGGAGAGAGAGTGTGATAGAGAGATATCATAGGGGCATAGTGATAGGTGGGGAGGGGGAAGAGATCAGTGTAGAGAGAGTGGGAAAGGGAGAGGGTGAGGGCGTTGGGGAGGAGAAGAGAGTGGGAAAGGGGGAGGACAGAGAGGGAGAAAGAGAGGGAGAGGGAGGGAGAGCTGGGGAGGTGGTAGGGAGAGGAGGAGAGATAAAGTGATAAGGAGTTCGAGATAGAGAGGGGGAATGGGGCGAGATGTGATGGGCGGAGAGATATGGTGAGTGGGAGTGCGCAGGGGCGGGGGAAGGGGATATGGTGAGAGAGGGGTAGAGGGACGGGGAGAGTGAGAGGGAGAGGGAGAGGAAGGGAGATGAAGGGAAAGAGAGGGAGGGGGAGGTAACAGAGGGAGGGGGAGTGAGGGAGGAGAGGGAGAGAGAGACGGAGAGAGGAAGAGTGAGAGATAGGGAGTGAGTGAGAGGGACAAAGAGAGAGGGAGTAGGAGAGAGATAGAGAGAGAGGGAGAGGGGGGGAGAAGAGAGGGGGGAGAGTGTGAGAGAGAGGGAGTTAGGGAGGGAGAGAGAAGGTGGGGGAGAGAGAGAAAGAGGGAGAGAAAGAGTTGTAAGGAGGGTGAAGAGAGATAATTAGAGAGATATAGGGGAACGGTGGGATAGATGAGGTGAAAGAGAGAAAGGGAAAGAGATAATGGGGGAGAGAGAGGTGGAGAGGGAGGAGGGGAGTGAGAATGAGAGGGGCAGAGAGAGGGAGAGGGGGAGGCGGAGAGGGAGAGGTAGAGAGAGAGAGGAGAGGGAGAGATAGAGATAGAGAGAGAGGGATAGAGAGAGAAGGGGGAGAGCTAGAGGGGGAGAGTCAGAGAGAGTGAGAGGAGAAGAGAGATAGAAAGACAGGGGAGATAGTTTGGGAGTAGGAGGGGGAGTGAGAGCGGAAGGGTATGAGAGCGGTAGAGGGGAAGGGGGAGAGGGAAAGGAAGAGAGAGAGAAGAAGAGAGAGAGAGAGAGAGAGAGAGAGGAGGAGGAGGAGAGAGAGAGGGGTGATAGAAAAGGATAGGGAGAGGTAGAGGGTGAGGGAGAGGGCGATGAAGAGGGGTAAAGAGAGAGATATGTGGGCTGAGATAGGGGGAAAAGGAGAGGTGGAAAAGGAGAGGGGGATTGGGAGGAGGAGGTGGAGAGAGTAAGAAAGAGGAAGGGAGAGAGAGAGAGAACGGGGGAGGGGGAGAGATAACGAGAGAGAGCACGAGAGAGGGAGAGGGTGAAGGGAAGAGAATCGGATAGGGGAAGGAAGGCAGATGAGGATAGGATGAGAGAGGGGGAGGGGGAGAGGGAGAGGGAGAGGAAGAGGGAGATAGTGGGAGAGAGAGGGCGGTAGGAGGGGGAGAGTGAGGGAGGGAGAGAGAATGAGAGGGACAGAGGGAGTGCAAGAGAGAGGGGGAGGGAGTGAGAGAGATATGGAGGGAAGGAGACGGAGAAAGAGAGGGAGGGAGGGAAGGAGGAATAGTGGCTTAGGGGCATGGAGAGGAGAAGATATGGGGAGAGGAGGAGGGTGAGGGAGAGAGAGAGAGAGAAAGAGATGGAGATAGGTAATGAGAGAGAGATAATGAGAGCGAGATAGACAAACAGAGAGAGATAGAGAAAGAGAGAGAGAGAGGGAGAGAGAGAGAGGCAGGGTGGGAGATGGAGAGGGGGAGAGAGCGCAAGAGGAGGATCGAGCTATGTCAGGAAAGGGGGCCTAGGAGAGGGAGAGGGAGAGGGAAATGAAGAGAGGAGAAGAAAGAGTGGGAGAGAGAGGGATGGAGGGGGGAAGAAACTGGGATACTAGGAGAGGGAGAGGGGGAGTAGGAGCAAGAGAGAGAGAGAGGGAGGGAGGATATAACATCATAATATCATGGAAAATAATCGAAATGACATTATAAGAATACAACATCATTATCCTTACATTTAAAATTTATAGTAATAAATACAAAATAAAATAAAATATCAAGTTTTACATCCAATGCAACACTTTTCCTAAACCATAATATCACCATGGAATTTAAATACATCACTTAAGTGCTAATTCTGATATGCATTTTCTTGTTTATTTCCAATTTCATGACCAACAAGAGTCCATTCCATACTGAAAAGTAGATCTCTCATCTATTATCATTCCTTTCTAATATATGAAACATAAATTAAGCCTAAGCCAAATTAACATATAAATTTGCTAATAAGAAATTATCCGTTAATCAACCCTAGTTTCCAAAATTATGAAAAGTTACTCACTATTATGAACTACGAGATCATACTATCAATAAATAAATTCAAAAAATTATTATGCCAAAACAATCACGAATCATAGTAAAATCTAAGTTGAATATATCTCAGAAAATGACATTCCCAACTAATTTTCAAATTATAAAATTCATTTTTTATCTCTCTCACATACTCAATTAAAACATACTCTTTAATTTTATTAGATAACTATCATAATTTTAAAATATATACCTCTATATCAAATTTAAATTCCAATATACTTATTAATATATTATTTGTAATTTTACTATTAATACCATCATCTTAATTTCATGAACAATAATCATTACAAAATTATGTATTATAATTAGATTACACCCATTGCTTTTAACCATTTATCATTCATAACACTAATATTTTAAAATTTCCATCAACACATTCCAAAACTTACTACTAAAATAAATACATAATGAATAGTACTAAACTTACTCATAATTATATCAACTTAATTACTCATAATTAATAGTACTAAACTTATTAGTACTAAAGTGTAATAAACCTATAACACCTAAACCCTAAATAATAAACCCTAAACCTCAAACCCCCAACCATAAACCCTAAACACTAAGTATTTTATAACCTTTTAAAAAGTGTTTTGTAACTTTTATGTAAGTGTTTATTAAAAGAATTTAGTAAAGTTTTATGAACTCTAATCCCTAAACCCTCAACCCTATGTATTTTATAACATTTTAAGGAGTGTTTTGTAACTTTTATCTATGTGTTTTTTAATTTTTTTACTAAAGTTTTATAAACCCTAAATCGTAAACCATAAACCCTAATAATTTTATAACATGTTAAAATTTGTTTGTAACATTTATTTAAGTGTTTATTAAAAGAATTTACTAAAGTTTTATAAACCCTAAATCCTATGCCCAAAACCCCGAGCCCTAAACCGTATACCATAAAGAATTTTATAACATTTATAAAAGTGTTTTGTAATTTTTATTTAACTGCTTATTAGAAGAATTGTATAAAGTGTTATTAACCCTAAACCCTAAGCCTTAACAACTAAATCACAAACCCTAAACCTAAAACTGAAGCATTTTATAACATTTTAAAAAGTGTTCTGTAACTTTTATTGAAGTGCTTATTAATAGCATTTACAAAACTGTTATAAACCCTAAACCTTACACCCTACACCCCAAACCCTAATCCTAAACCCTCAACCCTAATCATAAAAGCATTTACTAAATTTTTATAAACCATAAACATAAGCCCTAAGCCCTAAGAGTTATATAACATTTTAATAAGCGTTTTGGAACTTTTTCTAAATTTTTTTTAAAAGTATTTACTAAATCATCCCTAAAACCTAAACCCTAGTGTTTATTAAAAGTATTTACTAAAATATTATAAACCATAAACCCTAAACTGAAAAACCCTAAGGATTTTATAACATATTAAAACCTAAACCCTAAGCCCTAAGCCCTAAGGATTTTATAACATTTTAAAAAGCATTTTGTGACTTTTTTCGAGTGTTTATTAAAAGCATTTAGTGAAGTGTTTTCAACCTTCCCCTCTCCAACTCTTCCCTTCTCCAGTATCCATCCCTCTAACTCCCTCCATCACTCCCTCCCTCTATCCCTCTCTATCTCTTCCTTAATCCACCTTTGTCGTCCCCCTCCCTCCAACTATCTCTCTACATCTCCCTTGCTACCTCCCCTCCTCCAACTATCTACACATCTCCCTTGTCACCTCTCCCCCTCTCTCCCTCTCCTTCTCTCTCTCCCCCACCCTCTCCCCTTTTGACCCTCTCTCTCTCCCCATCTCCCCCCCTTCTCTCTCTTTCTCTCCCATTCACTCTCCCCATTCCGCCCTACCTTGCCCCCCCTCTCTCTCATTCCCCCTATCCCTCCCCTCCATCCTCTCCCCTCACTCTTCGCACCCCTTTCTCTCCCTTCCCCCTTCACTCTCTCTCCCCCAATCTCTCTCTCTCTCTATCTCTCTTTCCCTCCCTCTCCACTCTACCTATCAACCCATTCCACCTCCCTCTCTTGGCATTTCCAACCCTTTCTCTCTCTCTCCCTTTCTCTCTCTCACTTTTCCTACCTCTCTCTCCCCCTCTCCCTCCCTCCCTCTCTCTCTATATTCTTCCTGCTCAATTTCTCTCAATATCTCAAGCCCTAAACCCTAAACCATAAGTATTTTTTACCATTTTAATTCATAAACCCTAAACCTTAAGTATTCTATAACATTTTAACAAGTATTTTGTAACTTTTTTTCAAGTTTTTTTTAAAAACATTAACTAAAGTTGTATAAATCCCAAACCCTAAACCATATACCATAAACAATTTTATAACATTTACAAAAGTGTTTTGCAATTTTATTTAAGTGATTATTAGAAGAATTTTCTAAAGTGTTGTTAACCCTAAACCCTAAGCCTTAACCACTAAATCACAAACCCTAAACCTAAAACTGAAGCATTTTATAAGATTTTAAAAAGTGTTCTGTAACTTTTATTGAAGTGCTTATTAATAGCATTTACTAAAGTGTTATAAACCCTAAACCCTACACCCTACACCCCAAACCCTAATACTAAACCCTAAACCCTAATCTTAAAAGCATTTACTAAAGTTTAATAAACCATAAACATAAACCCTAAACCCTAAGAGTTATATAACATTTTAATAAGCGTTTTGAAACTTTTTCTAAACTTTTTTTAAAAGTATTTACTAAATGATCCCTAAAACATAAACCCTACTGTTTATTAAAAGTATTTACTAAAACATTATAAACCATAAACCCTAAACTGCAAAACCCTAAGGATTTTATAACATTTTAAAACCTAAACCATAAGCCCTAAGCCCTACAGATTTTATAACATTTAAGAAAGCATTTTGTAACTTTTTTTGGAGTGTTTATTAAAATCATTTAGTGAAGTGTTTTCTATCTCTTCCCAACCTCTGTCGTCCCCCTCCCTCTAACTATTTCTCTACATCTCCCTTGCTACCTCTCCTCCTCCAACTATATACACATCTCCCTTGCCACCTCTACCCATCCCTCCCTCTCCTTCTCTCTCTCCCCCTCCCCTCTCCCCTTTTGACCCTCTCTCTCTCTCCCCTCATCTCCCCCCTTTCTCTCTATCTCTCCCACTCACTCTCCCCATTCCCCCTACCTTGCCCCCCCTCTCTCATTCCACCCATCCCTCTCCTCCATCCTCTTCCCTCACTCTTCACACCGCTTTCTCTCCCTTCCCCCTTCGCTCTCTCTCCCCCACTCTCTCTCTCTATTTCCCTCCCTCTCCACTCTACCTATCCACCAATTCCACCTCCCTCTCTTTGCATTTCCAACACTTTCTCTCTCTCTCCCTTTCTCTCACTCACTTTTCCTACCCCTCTCTCCCCCTCTCCCTCCCTCCCTCTCTCTCTATATTCTCCCTCCTCAATTTCTCTCACTGTCTCAATTTCGATCTATTCATATCTCTCTTTCTCCCACATAATGTTTTTCTTCCCCTCTATCCTTATTTCTATCCATGCTCTCTCCCTCTCCCCCTTGCTCTCTCTCCCTTTCTCCCTCCTCTCCCCCCCGCCACTTTCTCCCCCCCCTCCCTTCATCTCCCTTTGCCCCCACCTATTTCTATATCTCTCTCTCTCACTCCACTTTCTTGATTGACCCTCCTCCCTTGTCCCTCTTTCCCTCCCTACCCCAACTCTATTAATCTCTCTTCCCTTAACCCCTCCCTCTCTCATCCCCCCATTCCTCCATGTTTCTCTCTCTACCTCTCCTTCCTCTCTCCCTCTATTTCTCTCTTTAACTCTCTTGCCCAGCTTCATTACTCCCTCTCCCATTTTCTCTCTCCCTCCATCTATCTCTCACCCTCCGTCTCTTTGTCTCTCTACCCCCCATCTCTACCTG
>APFE031098190.1:0-11158 GCA_000404065.3 Pinus taeda
ATATTCAAATGCCCCCATTTAAGTTTTAACCATTTAATTTACCATATCTAAGTCAAAAGAAGTCAAGTAGATAGTGAGAGGCTCACTTGTATAGGTAACTAAAAACATGGGGCAAGTTGCCACATAATTAACCCATGGTGGGGTAGGTACCACTTCCATATAGGAAACATTCAGGGGTGTCGTATAAATGGTATTCAAAGTGAGAGAAACTTATTAAATCTCATCAACCGTCACAATGTTTCCATTGTGAGGGAAAGACATCACGTGAAACAGTGTCGATATGACAACTTTCATGGCATAGACATAGTCTCTCACATGGAGCAAATTGAAATCTAAGGGACCTTGGACTACCATAATATCGATAAAAACATTATTACCTTCCAAGATAATAAGTAACTTAGGAAGGATCCCTAAAGTTTCACTAATAGTTCTGTTAAAAGATGACAATTCTGAGTAATAGGCACAAGCTAAGGGGAGCCCAAAGCTTGCCAAGTGGTTGAGAATAAAATACTTACAAAAGCACCTTCATCTACATTTTTTCTTTGCACATTCTTACCATAAGCCTTCATAATTATTTGGAAAGGGGTGGAAGAATGAAGATGAGGTTTTTTCAGTATACTACAATAAAAAGAAATAGCCTCATTACCTGGATGGAGTTCGCAAGCAACAGATGAAATGCCCCCATGTGTAGAAGAATCTGAGGTAACATGAAGAACCTGAGTGGTATGAAGTTCACTCTTTAAATGGAGAGTGGGACTGATTGAAGATGGAATTGATTTGACCACTTGATCAACAAATAATTCATCAACCTAGGTGATATGTGTTTCACCCTCTAATGGAAGAGTGGCATTGACTGTACTTGGATTTAGATCAATCACTTCGTCAACTGATAGTAGATGGGGAGGAAGTTCACGATAATTATATGGAATTTGTTGTTGTGAAATAATAATTTTTTTCAACAATTATGAGGCTTGATCCATGTGAGGGAAAAGGTGACTATGATGAGTCCCTTTGCATAACCTACAAGGAAACATTACCTTAATCTTTTTTCGTGGAATATGAGAATCACTAGTTTATGGATCAATAGTAAGTTGATAAGAATTATTTGACCATACATCCGAAACCTGAAGAATACTAAGACATTTGATAAGGAAGTGGTCTCCCTTACAAAGCTTGCAAGGGTATTTTGGATTACAATGAATTGTGGAAGTTTCCTCAACATTACCAACACTTATGGCCATGGTTGGTTGGTTTATTTATTTCTTATCTTTCTTCTTCTTCTTCTTCTTCCCTTTCTTATTCTTCTTAGTCACTTGGTTACTAGAATCAAGGCTTTTACCAAGTGAAGAAGAAGAAAGGGTGGAGGACATGTTGGATGAAGAAAGTAAAGGGTCAACAATAGGTTGGTGATGTTGACATGGAGAACTATTCTGAGGTGAAAAAATCAGTTGAGCTAGTACAATTGGATTATTTGGAATTAAAGAAGCTGAGAACAACCATACATGTAAACCTATCACGAATCTAGGAAGTGAAAATGTATCCATATAACGAGCACTGACATTTGCAAAATCAAGAAAAGGATTAGGATTCTTGTTAAAAGGGAGGTCTTTATCGTAACTTCTGGCATTTTTTCCATTAGATTCAATCCAAATAAATTTTTATTATAAAAATTAAATAATATTGGCAATCCACACCTAAGGTCTTGTAAAAAGTAAAAACAGACAAGGTAACACATGCAAAAAAAATCTAGGGATTCAAACCATACAAAATGACTTGTCATAGAGATCAATAATTACTTGTTGGTGATTAAATCCAACATTGCAGAGATCAAAGTCAAAATTTTTATAGATATTTGTGTTTCGAACTAGTTACCCGGACAACATGATTAATGAAATAGTCTACGGAAAGTAACTTCGCTTATGCCATCTCGAGCAAAGATTACCCTCCAAAAGTCCAAGTGACTATATCCAACATCTGTTCCAGGTATAGCAGGACCTTCCCTTTGCTATTACCTTAGGTAGAGGGCTAGGATTGTGGTCACTAAGTTTACCAAGTACAAATATTTACATAGGGGGATAGGTGTAGATCGAATGTACATGCGAGGGCAGAGTAACAAAGCTCAATCCCCTTGAAAGCTTCTCAACGTGGTTAATTGGAAGTTTACTTTCAAGTGACCCTGAGTACCTTTCAACACCGTTGTAATACATGAAAATCATTCTATCATAGCCAATGAAGTGGGTATGATCACTTCACCAAATACGACATGATCTCATGCTTAACTCATTTATAAGAACAACTTCCTAGAGAAAAACTGAAATAATTAGATTTCTCTCTATAACTCAAGATTATATTGTTTGTTTGTAGCTTTGGAAAGTTTACTTCCTTCCCTACTCGAAAGCCCTACAATTAAGCTACTATAGGTGGCAAGAGCCCTAAAAAATGTAAAATACTAATTGATTTTATTTAACATTGTGTTATTAAGCTATTATTTACTCAAAGGGTAAATGGACATGAAACTGATGGTATTATGACTTGACTCAAAACTCTAATGCATCAAATATGAACTTTGTAATCTTTTCATTTCCATGAATTCTAGCTGGAGTAAGTAAAGAGGTTTTTCTTTAAAATATTAACTCAAAAATGTACCACTTCTAATTTTTCAATGCAATTCAAAGCTCTAAGTGGCAAACCACGCAATGTAATCTATGCACAATTTGCTTGAAAACTATGAAAATGTAACCTATGCACAATTTTCGTGAACACTATGAAAATGTAATCTATGCACAAATTTCATTCATGAAGGAGAAATAAGCATGCAAATGTAATCTATGCAAGAGAATTTTTCAAAACAAACACAAGATGATTCTAAATCAGTGAAAGAACAATAATACTATTTCCCTTCACTAATACAACTAAAGAACCAATTAAGTGTAAATAAATTATATCAGGTGAAAATTCCAAATATAAAAAAATAATGACACTCAAAGGCAATTGAGGGGGGATTTTGTTTTTTGTAAAAATGAAAGAAAAAATTATTAAGAAATTAAGACAAATCTTTGTACAATGACCAAAGGAATTAAAGTTCAAAACACCCAAATAAATCCTTAAAATGAAAATGCCTGAATGAATGTTATGAAACCAATGATTAAAGTGTAATTCTAATTAAACTTTAGTGATGTTGGCTTGATGGGGCCTAAACCAATTTCAGAGTTAATTAGCCAAAAAAATCCCTGTACTATTGGCCCTTTCGGCAACAGCCCGCGGAGCGCAGACTGAGGTCTCACCCGAAGCAGTGTGGGGGGATACTAGAACCAAGTTTCCACACCCTTGAGATGTTTGAGGTGTCACTTTAGTCCAACTATGAATTAGCTTCGTGCAGGTCACTTCATGCACTCTTCTGACCTACGATACCTTCGCGATCTATTACAATCAACTCCGCGCAGCCCTAACCAGGGGCTAATGTGCTTTCACGCCGCTAAGGTAGCGATCTGCGCTTTTCCCCTAAGTTCCACCACGAATCTTACTTATCTTCTTATAACCGTTACTTAACTTCACGTAAACAAATACTTAGCTTATATTCACTTATTCAACACATTCATATAAGTTCACATAGCAAATAAACAGTAAACTTGCAATTCATATCCAATATACTTTAATGCATAAAATAGGAAAAAGATACACAGAATGATAAGAAACTTTTCTTTATTAATTCTCCAATGGTTACAGACTCGACTCACCCTGTGCACTCAGCTGCAGGGGTCCACTCACTCAGTTGCGGACTACTAGGCCTCTGCGCACTCAGCTGTAGAGCCTTCTCCCACCCTAAAACCCAAAGACATGACTTTACACTTCCACTTAGACTCAATTCTTATATTTCATCAACTCATTCTTGTTAGATGTCTCTTTACAACTTAGAGCCTCTCTCTATTTATACAATCCCATGGTCCACTGACCATGGGTAGAACTCTCAAGCCAACATTACATTAAAAAAGTAAGGGCGAACAACCCTATGACACAATTACAACTTCTCGCTCTGTGCCCACAAATCGTGGAGTCTTTACATCGGACTTAGTTAAAACTTGGGCGTTAAGCCCCAAAAATTTCCTTGGGGGATCCTGTGCCCAACAATTACTAGAATAAAAATGGCTCATGTTTTCAATGCAGTATAAGAAGCACATCTCATTAAAACATCAATTATTGAGAAGCCCTACCTTTCAATCATTGAAAATGAAAAAAATCTCAAGAAAACTCCTTCACAACACTCGATCAAACACACGAAGACTAACTGGAGTCATAGACAAATGTAATGAAACCTTAAAAACAAAAATTCAAACTTTAATGAGAGGAAAAAATATTTTTTCCAAAAATTATTTGAGGATGCACAAGTAGCTAGTATAGTACAGTACGTATGTGCATTGTTGTTAAAGGTAATCTGTGGATATATGTGCTCTGTTTCTGAAAAAAACTGCGCCAGTCAAGAAGCTTAAAGAAAAAATAAAAATTTGTCTAAACAAATCACAATATCTGAAAGATCATTAACTCTTCAAGACTCGAGTAAAGCTATCAAAAATCATTCGAGAATAAAAAATAGGGAGATGGAAGTGAACATGACATTCCCCAGTGGAGTCGCCAATTTGTTATAACTGAAAAATCCCTCTTGCTGACAAGAGTGATCTCCCTAGATCCTAGATGGAAACTAGAAACAAACAACTAATTGAAATAAATATTTCCCTAAGTTTAACTCATTTGAATTATAGATATAAAGGAAGGTAAACAAGCCTCTTACATGTTTGTGAAATGCTTAATGAAGACCCCTTCCTGTGTCTCGATGTAGCTTCTCAATTCTTGATAAAAACTGCAACCATAAACATAAGAAGGCTCAAATGCATATGAAACATAATAATCAAACAAACTTAACCTAATGACAAAGGATATTAGGAATTGAAATTTCTTTAATGAACATCTAAAGAATTATAGACCATTCACAATTCTGATAAAAAAATTCAATGGGGAAATCATTCATTTGTATTAATCAAATATAAATAAGAGACTTACACCCTTTGCCTTGATGTAGTGAGGTTCCTCCCAAATGAATCCAATCTCCTCCTTAGATGATAAGAATTCCAATCTCAAACTAGAAACATAAGTTTATCTTCTCTGAGTTCTAACCTCCTCAATCCCTCTGCCCTTTAGTCATTTTATAGGCTAAGATGAAGAATATTCAGATCCAAAAGAGGAGGGTGAGATCCTCTAATTGAGGGATCAGGGTGCCTCGAGGAAATGGATTAAGATCCATCATCTGAGAGTTATAACTCGAATAAGCATTGTTGTAGCATTTTCCTCTCAAAGATGTACGAAAATAAAACATTTAATACTGTGAACGATAAATAGTCTCAATAATATAAATGGCTACTAAACATTGTAGATATGTAGGAACCAATAGAAATAAAACCTATCAAATTCCTGATTTATGCAACAATCATAGTTAAACAGCAAAAAGAAATAGTAATAACTCCAATCATCCAATTGAAACCAGATATACAAAGAATAGATTTTATTATAACACCTATGAAGGGAATAAATAAATGTTACTAGTCCCCCTCTATGGGATGGGTTCTTTGTTATCCTCAAATGTCTTCAGCTTTTCAATAGAGTCTCTCTCCTCTATAATGTGTAAACCCAACAAATAAAATGTTTGAGCTCAATGGGAACTCAAATGGAAGAAATGTGGTGTGCAACAATGAAAATAATCAAAAGTGAATAATGAATGGAGAAAACTTCTATTTATATCAAAATATTGAGTTCTTCTCAAATAATGAGTAATAATAAAATATTATTAACCCCATTCTTTGAATAACCACTTGTAATATCTTATTATATTTGGTTAGGAAGGAAAAAGTGTTTAAACTTTTATTTAGAAATAATAAATAAATAAATGATTTGTTTATCATCTCAAGAAATTGGTCAAGGAATAATAAACAAATAATGATTTATTTAATTATTCGTAAGGGATTTAGTCAAATTTGACAAGGAATAATAAATAATTAGTGATTAATTAATTATTCCTAGAGAAAAATAAAATAATTAATATTTTATCTGTTGATTTTTCATAATTGGGTCCAATATGAGAATGAATAATAATTGAACAATGTTTTAATTAATTATTCCTAGAAGAAAATCAAATAAATAGTGATTTATTTATTATTCTTCATGGGTTTAATTATAAATTACTTAACAAAGGTGGTTGATTAAGTAATTTATCACAATGAAAGCAATTTTACTATTTTAAAATTGGCTTTACATGGTGTACTTCGATCCATCTAGTAAATTAGATTAGATGATCAATTTTTTGGTGATAACAGATTGCCCCTCAATGTATTAGCGTTAGAAGCAAAACATATGACCAAAGTACATTGTAAAGACACAATCACTAGACAGCATAGTGGAGTTAGACAGAGAGAGAGAGAGTGACCAATAAAGTTGAAGTGAAAGTGGATAGGGACAGTGGGGATGAGACAAATGCAAGTCTCCTTTTATGTTGTAGTACCGGACCTCAATGAGGCAGGCGAGGCATACCCATACCCGACGATATAACTTAGTAAAAAAATAATGGTGTAACGAGAAACATAAAACTAAGAAATTAAGTACATACTGAATGGTACATGACATGTTGGCATACCTGAGCTAGAAAATAATACAATGTGTCCCATATACATAATGCGCTTTGAAAAATATGAGCTAGGACTAAATACAATAATATCTAAGTACATGAGATATAATGGCCCTTCCCTCAAAAAATCGATGGGACAGAGGGTAGAACAATCAATGAAGCCCTGTTGAACAGGGAAGAGCTCTGCAAAACTGAATGGATCATTTGAAGGAGATGTGCATGTGATGAACAATGCAATCAGTAGGAACCAAACCCATCAAATATGCAGAAGTGCATCTAAGGCTGTAGAATAATAGGAATTCATCCAGGCATGTTGGGGGCTACCTGAAGGGCCACCCCCTCGTGAGATATGAAACATCTCACACACACCTGAGAATCATTGGTACCATCTGCTGCATCATTGAACCATCAAGTGTATGGATCACAAACATGAAACAAACAAGTCAAAAGGAAATGATGGGTCCCTTTTCTTGATCTAAGGTGCCAAACAAGAATGGAAGTTGCAACCAAGATACATCATCCTCTAGGTCGTTCTTCTAGAATAAATGAGTTGATGTCGACAGAATAGGACCTGCGATAAGTGAGACAATGAAGCTCCTCAACTAAGGCACGAGGGAAAATAGTAACGTGACTGATGGACTGACACAAGGGATAATGGAAAAAGTGGGACTGAGGGGAAAACATATGACTTCCCTTATCAGAGAATAAAGTGCATGGCTGACCTGACAGCCACTGACTCTACTCCAGAGGGGATGGGGACAGTATGACTGGAGGCCAAAATGGGAAACACAAGATGAACTGTATGAAAATATGGATGGAATATTGTGACATGATATAATGGGACATGAAACAGACTCCAAGGATGCAAGAGTGACTCATCGTAGATGCTATGAACAAGGGTGACTCGATGACACTACCACAGAGAATAAGCCCGGTGGGGACCATAAAAACATGAGTAAATGATGGTTACTCATGACGAAACTCAACACATGGTACAACAAGTATTAAGAGAAGGGTGGTCCCTAAGGTACTAGTGTCGTATATGAAGAAATTTGACTTTGAGAAGTGATGAAGTGACTTTTCTTGGAAAAATGGCTTCCTCGTGAAGCACCAAATCATCAAATGAAATGGTGCAACCTACCTAAATGCATGACATAAATAAATATGCGCAAATCAATGGGAGATGTTATGGGAAAAATTTCTTAAGGTAGAGTGCATTACAAGGATTAGGAAGGAGTTGGCCTTCAAAATCCTCCATGAGATATGCCCCCTTGTCTAAGTCTTTACGAATGATGTAAGTTCCTAGCCATAATGATTCAAACTTACCATGCCCCAAGTTATCATGGGCTTGGTCATATACCAGAACAAGATCACCTTCATGGAAGGCACGAGGGTTGACTTTTCAGTCATACTGAGCTTAGGTGCGCTTTTTGGTTGCTTCAATGGTTTGCAAAGAAACACGACGGTCTGTAACGGTGCGTTCAAGCATGAAAAGTCTTTGTTCTAATGGTTGGGTGTCAGGGAGAAGTTCGACATCTAGGTGGAGGGAAGGGATCTCACACTCGATTGGCAAGACTGTCTCCTTGCCAAAAACAAGGTGGAAAGGAGTGAACCCAATGGTGGTTTTGATAAAATTTCTATAGGCCCACAAAGTTGGGAACAACATAAGGTGCCAGTTGGTCTTCTACTTATCACTGTCTACTCAAGCATTGTTTTGAGAATCTTATTGACTGCTTCAACATTTCCATTACCTTGGGGGTAATAAGACGATGAATACTGGTGCTGGAAGCCCAACTGTGAGGATAGTTCACGCCATACCTCATCTTCAAAATTTCTTCCATGTTCAGAGACCAATTGTTTCGAAACCTCGAATCAAACGATAACATGGTTAAAGAAGAACAGGGCCACAGTAACCACCGTGTTATTGAACGTTGGCACGGCCTCAGCCCATTTGGTAAAATAGTCAATTGCCATGATGATATACCTATGGTTATTAAAATATGGTGCTTGACACTCCATAAAGTCAATGGCCTATTTACAGAAAGGACCAGCAACGATGACATGATGGAGGGGAGATGGTGGGGCTCTTGCCTTTTGGGAAAAATGTTGGCAAATGGGGCAGTGTTTGACTGCCTCAATGTAATCACTGAAGAGAGAATGCCAATCGTAACTAGCGCACATGACTTTCTAGGCAATGGCCATAACAGAGAGGTGACCACCACAAGTGCCATTATGACAGGGATTGGGCACTTGCTCTGCCTCAAGATGGGTGAGACAACAATGAAGGATGGAATCCACACCGCGATGATAAAGGTCGTAACCAATGAGGAAGTAGCGAGGGCTCTGCTATCGAATTCACTGTCGATCATCATGTTAGTGTCAGTATTTGCAGCCTTCCTTCAGTGATCAAACATTCTCTTACAAAGTGATTTTAAGGTGTCAAAGTCAAATTTTGTCATTTCAATAAGTCTTCAAGCAAAATTTGGTCACTAGGCATTAGGTCTAGGGTTTGTTTTCACTCTTTTCAAAATTGTCCAAATGTTGGTCCATGTCACCATTCAGCTGAGTGTACCATTATTCAGAGGGTTTTCATCATCATGTCAAGTTCCATTGGGTCATTTTACAGCTTGTTCATGCTTCAGTTGTGCCTAGGTAAGGTCCATTTCCCTCTCCTAGGGTTTTGGAGGTAATTTCTCTTGAATGGTCAAATCATTAGCAAAAATTGTATCCTAATGTTAACACACCTTACCCTATCCTTAATTTACCTTATTAAACACTTCACATCACTGAGATCCCCCAAATTCTTCATTTTTTCACAAACCCTAGTTTCTTGCTACAACCTGGTAATTTTCTAGGTTGGGCCTGTGTTTTGCCCTTTTGGACCCCTTCCCCTCATTCAATCTCTGATATTACACTTTTCCCTACTTCCTAACATCCCTCCCTACTTCCAAAAATTTCCCCAAGAATTTAGAAGCCCCTTATCCCCTTCATTTCGCTTCATTTCGACAAAATTCCTTGTTTCACACATCGGGATAGGTTTCACTAAAATGATGTTCCTGAGAAATAAAAGATTAATTTTGAAAACCTGAGAGAGGTTTTTGTCCAAAACATGCTAACAAAGAAAAACCTCCTTCAAATTTTACACAGGTATCATGGTTTTATAGAAATGTCAACAATACAATCGCCACGGGAGAATTGATGCACCTCTGAAGTGACCTTGGGAAAATCAAGTTTTCTCCTAGCTTGTTTGGACAAATAACTTTCTTAATGAGTCAAAGGATAAATAGACAAAACGATATTTCCAATGAGCTATCATGAGCTCAATTTGGAGTTGAGGAAGGCATTCAAAAGTTGACGGCAACAGCACTCTACCTTGAGGCAGCCTCATTTGGCACATTTTGACCAATCTTGGAAGATTTGATTTTTGACAAGGAAAATGAACTCAAAATTGAAAAATTATAGTTGGGTTGGAAGGTAGACGCAAATACCTTTCCAACGAGATATTCTGCACCTGAGTTGGACACCAGGAAAGCCTCCAAAAGTCTCCTTCAAAAAGGTGCTACACAGGCTCTATGCGCCGCGTGCCTCAAGCCCAGTGCGCTGTGCGCCTCCCTGTGTGTCGCGCGCCTCGCGCGACGCATAGGATTGGGAGGTCCAAATGACAAAAGGCTTACAGTTTTGGACTTTTCATGAGAAATCATGAATTTTGGTGCTTGGCCAAGAAATTTGGGCAAGTTTTGGGTCCCCAAAAGGTCAAAAAACATGCAAAAAATGACCTCACTGCCCCTTTTTGGACACACAGGAAGAAGTCTTGGGAGAATGAACTTTTGGAGGGGCCAATGGACACCAAATTGGAAAATTCCACTTGGGTTGGAAATTAGACATCCATTTCTTTCCAATGAGCTATCATGAGCTCAATTTGGATGTCGGGAAGTGCCCCAAACAAAGCCTGAAAGGCGCGCGACACATAGAGCTCAGGCGCGCGGCGCATAGAGATTTTTGGTCAAATTTTCACTGTTTAGCTCAGAAATTCGCCCAGTTTTGACTAGTTTTGCTTCTTGATACTACTCTTGACTTTTCATGATGTAATTTAATAACTATGATGTAATCTTGGCACATTTTTACTTGTTCTAGAGGATTCATTCACTAAAAGGTGAAAATTAAATGAATGAATCAGTTTCCTAGCATATAGCGGTAAGTTGTTTGACTACCTAGATTTCAGTTCCTTATTTAGAATTAGTTCAAACAGCTCCTAGAATGATGAGATCGACCCCTAGAGGCAAGGAAAGGGGTTAGGATGGTCTATATGATGTAATTTCTCAATCATTTTCATAGGTGGGAGAGGTTGGACACTTGGGATTGCTTTGGCATATCATTGTACATATTATCTCTACATTTTTGGCTAAGGAAAGACCAGGGTTTTGCAGCACTGTTTGGGATCCATGTGGATTTATGTTTTGATGGTGTGCTTCTTTCAGTAATTGTAAG
>APFE031098190.1:11658-21696 GCA_000404065.3 Pinus taeda
TAGGGATAGCTACGAGGCTGAGCGTGGTTTGATGTAGCCTTGAGTTTTACCTTATTTCAGCCTAAGGTAGATTTGAGCGCTAACACATCATAATTAAGATGGGGGGGAAAATTTGGGTTTGCAAATATGTGAGAATATCTCCATACCAAGGATCATCTAAAGTGATGACAAACAAGTGTTCATCTGGGAGCTCGTCATTAACCGATGGATCACATGCACCAATGGGTAATTCAGAAATGAGTTCGGTGAGGGACAAACCTTTCTTACTCTTAGGTGTGACAAATTCAAGATCAAATTCCTGTAGGATGATGATCTAACGTGCATACTTCCCATTGATGATTTGTACTCAATAGTAATGTCAATGGGTTCGTTTTTGTTACAACCCTGGTGGTACGCATAAGGATATAGTGACTGAACCTTTGGACAAAGAACACGACAAGTAACACCAATTTATCTTCGTGAGAGTAGTTCACAAGGTGAACTACCAGGTTCTTACTAACATATTAGATAACATGCTCATTTTGATCATCATATTCTTGAATAAGGACCCCAACAATTGAATGGGCAGAAGCTGAGATGTACAAGATGAAATCCTTAGAGAAGAAAAGGGAATCGATCAATGGTGCGGAAGTGAGAGCATGCTACAAGGCATCAAAAGAATGTTGAGCATGGTCATCCCAGATGAATGGAATGGTTTAGAGAAGGAGTCTAAAAAACCCATGCACGGTGATCGCATAGTCAGGTACGAACTTGCAAAGGAAGTTCGCTTTGCCTTGAACGATTTGTAACTGGCGCAAGGTATGGGGAGGTGGCAGCTCAAGAATGGCTGGAACTTTCAAGGGGTCAAGAGTAATACCATCTTTCGACACAATCAAGCCTAATAGACGACCGACAGGAACACAAAAGACACATTTCAATGGATTAATATGAATGTTATGCTTGCGACATCAAAGAAAAATGGTGCACAAATCATGAATATGTTGCGCCCCAGACCTAGAACGAGTGGTGAGATCGTCAAGCTAAGCAATGATAAGGTGCGACAAGTCATGAAAAAAGTATGACATGGCCCATTGAAATGTGGCTCTAGCATTTTTTAAGTTGAATGACATGACCCGATATGCAAAGTTTCCCCACATACTATTGAACGTTGTCTTTAACTGATCGACACAACAGATACTGATCTGGTTGTATTTGAAGAATTTATCCATAAAGGATATAACCTCATGCCCCACACAATCATCAATGTTCTAGTCAATAAAGGGTGTGGGAAATTTCTCTTTGGGACAAGATTTGTTCAGGTCATGAAAATCCGTGCAGACACAAATGGTTCCTTGCTTCTTGTGAACGGAAACCGGGTTGGATACCCATGAGGTATATTCAATGGGATAGATGAAATCAACCTTCTTGAGCTTTTTTATCTTAGCTTTTATAGCCTCATGATGAGAAGGGTGGATGGGTCTCAACTTCTGAGAGACTGGAGTGGCATTGGTCCATGTGTCAATATGGTGTTCAACAATGGTGGGATCAAGTCTGGACATTTCAGAGTAAGACCAGGTGAAAACATCATGAAATTATTTGAAGAGCTTGGTGTAACCTTCAATTTGTCCTGGAATGCACTTTGCCCCCAGGGTAATGTTTTCTTCGATCCCTGATTTATCTAAAATGTTGATTTTGATAGTAGGAGAGATGTTGGCCATATTCCCTTCTTCGAAAGCATCTGGGGCAGCTATGGGATTTTGAAACCAATCAACTTCATCATGCATGAATTATTTTGATTCCACAGCATACTGGTGATGAGACTGCTACGGTAGGAAGTATTCACTATGGTGCATATCATCCCAAGGGTAATCAGGGGTAGACATAGCTTCCATGATGTTCTCATCAAAATGGAAGATGGGCGGATAGGAGGAGGACTGAATAGATGATGCGGCGGTGGTACCTGGTGCATCAACCTCGGAGTGAAGGTTCACATATGCATCATCTTCAGTGGTAGATGACGAGTAGGTAGATGGAGGATCTACTAATGTTGATACCTAGGATTTTGTTTAAGAGGTTTGATAGAAGCGCACGTAGAATCCTCAGAAAGGTTTGCCTGCGAGGAACTCAATGATGATGAAAGGTAAAGGATATGGCCTGTGGTGTCTGTTATCTCGACATTGGAGGGAGGGATCATGATGGTGGGACCAGAGTCCCCCCATTCTGGTTTACAAGTGGTACTAGAATGCATGGGTAGAGGAGTAGGTGTTCCACTACAAGTGGCCTCGTATTCACGAAACACTTCAAGGCAAGCACGAAATTCATTGAGATGAGGGCAACAATGGGAATAGTGACCATGATGATCACACAAAGCACAAGGGTGATTTGTGCATAACATTTTGAGTTTCTTGGCTGAACCTGGTAAGTTAACATGGACATCAGGGATATTTGAATCATGGAATGTTTCATGAACCAAAGGTTTGAGACGAGGAAGCTCAAGACAATTATTGGTGTCGTGCCCAACAACTTTACACAAAGAGCACGGAGGTGATGTATTTGGGGCCTTGGGGGCTGAAGGAGCTTAGGAAGCCTTGTCCTTAGGTTATTTCCTCTTGGATTTTCCCCCCTGTCTGGATGCTTTCGCAACAAGAGTGGGTTCCTATTGAGGTTCTGATGGAACTGAAGCCACAGCAAGGGCAATAGGGACCAGCAAAGTGGAATTCTTGCAGGGGGTTGATGTACCATACTAGGATCCCCAAATTCATGTTAGGAAGGACCGACGAAGTCATGACAGGCACAAAGAATACTCTCAAAGGGTGAAATAAGAATTATATCTAGCCTGTAGGGCAATGTCTTGGCAGAATAGCTCCTGAATGGTTGAGACCTGGATGAACAGTTCCTCATGGAAACATAGGAGAGGCACCCAGAAATAGAGGAGGTCCTAGGGGGGTGGATCCAAAGGGCTCAACTGGGATGGAAACATCAGGGTACTGAGGAGCTGGATGTTGATCGGATGTACCAGACTGCTTGAGAGTAGCTCGTGACATTTGTAACGTGAAAACACTCAAAGAGTTAGGCTCTGAGATGAGAGGGGGAGGACCAAAGAAAGCACCCAATAATTGGAAATATTTGTAGACTCCAGTTGAAACAACGGTGAGAGGAGTTGAAGACTGCTTATCTAACATTGACGAGATAATGGACTCAGGGGAGGTCATTGATGTCGTCTCATAGTAATTCAACTGATCGATGGTAACAATCTTTCCTTCATGGGGGAAGCACATCTTGCAGAAAACGGTAGATGCAATAGTTGACATGGCATATATGTAATTACAAACTAAGAGAATGTTGTAATCTAAAGGGGCACCAATAACCTCAATGTCTACATGGATAGTCTTTCCCGCAAGATCCATTAGACAGTTGCGTTACATGCCAAGATTTTGGGAGGCATTTCCATCCCAAGCATGCAAAGTGATGGTGGAGGGGGACAACAAATTTGACTTAAGTTGTTTCCAAACGGTAGCGGACATCACACAGGTGGATGCACCTTCATCAATAATACATCGAGAGATGATGGTGTTATAGACATATTTGGGTACATCAACCCCAAACTTATATGTCAATGTATTAGGGCTCATCAACCCCTAAAAGAGTTGTTTCATACCCTAAAGGAACATAGTCATCTGAATACATCATTCCCCAAAAGTTCCATCTGAGAAACCATCCAGAAATTGCCTAAATTGAACCATACTGATTGCTCCACTGGCAAAGTGCGATGCATACTGAGTGGTACACTGCCAGGGTGTGATGCATACTATTTAGGCCATCTATAGGGTGTGATGGGCGAGGATGGACAAATGTCCAGGACATTTGTTAGTTGATTGCTCATGGAATCTACTAGACCTTTCTCCTATGCCACTTTCCTCTCTGAATTCGCCCAAGGATGAATAAGGGATCTAAGAAAATCTCCAATCCCTTCTCTTGTGGAACCCATTGTAATAAGTGGAATGACACTAATCAAACCCCATGGATGACTCACACCTTTGCAAACATCTATAAACTGGATCCCTCATCCAAGAGATCTAGAGGGTGGAATATTGAGAATTGCAAGGAAGTGTTGATAGTTTGAGGAGAGAGTATTGTATTCTTGTTGGAGTGATCTTGCTATTTCATGAGGTGAAGAAGGATTGAAGCTGGGAGGATGATGCTGGATCAGACAACTGGGTTGTAATTCTCCTTTCTATTAATAAAGCTCTTCAAGTTTTCTTCCATATGATTGTGCAATTGTGAATGTTATCATTTTTGAATGCTATCGTTCATTATATATTTGATTCTGTAATGTTTATGTTGTAATAAATCACTATGATTTGATGGTTCTTTGTTGTTGTACTTGTGCAAGTACTCTCCAAGCATGTTAAGTATGGGGAGGAGTTGCAGGATCTATCAAAGGGGAGAGAGATCAAGCAAGGGATTAAGTAGAAGTTCCAGGTTGGTTCCAATATCTTTCTCTTATCTGTTACACATAGTAGAAATCATTCAATTGCTTTAAACTAGTGTTTCTAGGGTAGCTGTCAAACCTAGAGGGCTAGCATTCTTTAGGAATACTAGTTTTCCCATAAACAAATTGGCGACTCCACTGGGGAATGATCAAATGTTTGTTTGTTGTTATTGTTTGTTCTATGCTCAATTTGATAAACTATATACAGAGTCTGAAGTTAGCCAGGTAGCATTTGAACTGCTCTTGCTCTGCAATTGCATAGTAGATGAATGTTGCTTCAATCGATCTCTGGTTTAGTTTATGAATTGAAAATTTGATTTGCAAGCACATCTAGATGCCCTTTTGGTAGCTCAATAACCTCTTAAGACATTCCATCATACTTTGCTCATCATTGTTCATCAAAACCCACCTTAACTCATTGAAAACAACTCCACATTTGAGCCAAAACCCATTTCAGTTGCGCTCCCTGGACCATCACACTGTCTTCCATTGTGACTCAGTATGCATCGCACCTCATGAGTGCAGTAAGTGCAATGCATCTCAACTTCTGTGAAGCCCAAGTGCGATGATTGACTGAACTCTTTTTCCATCTAGAAATTAAGGGTTTTTGACCTTGTTTCAGTTTTGTTTGGTTGTTTTGCTACAAATGAACAATGCCTCTTTACTGAAACTTTCTTGCATCACTTAGATCAGCGTCAATTACATTAGGATTAGTGAATGATTTTTGTATTTGTTCCTCATTTACAATCCTTTGTCTGAAAGTTGTTTTAGTTGATTGGTCGCTTTAATACAAAAAGTGTCGTAATTATCGTTTTGTGTCAAAAAGAGAAGTTTTGTAAATTCTTCCTTTCCTTGACAATCGATTAAACTTTTCCTCGTGCATTTGGTTTGATTTGTTTATATTTGAAGTGTTGAAATAATTTTTATTCAAAATTGAAAGTGTTTTTTTGAGTCTTCCTTTCTCTTTTGAAGAAGAAATTGTCATTTTGAGTGAAATATTTCAGATCTTTGCTGCATTTAGTTTTCCTTTTTGGCATTTTTCACATTAAGGAAAGAGAAAACAAATACATGCATTTGGATTTAGCATTTTTTGATTTCTGTGCAAAAAGTGATTTAGGGGAATGCACTAGTGTGTGCTCTTTCTCTTTTCTTAAAAGCACTGTAATCTTCTTTCCCTAGTAGCTAGGATTTTCATTGCTCAAATAAACAAAGATTGTTTATCATTGTAGATTTCATCTTAGGAATTTCAGATCATCATCACGCGGTGAACCATTGAAAGGCAAACTCTAAACAAGATAAAATTTAAAATGAATTTCAATGAACCTAACAATGCTTTGGAACTTAACACAACATATCTAGAGGTCTAGGCTAGTGACGTGTTCCAGCGTCATTAAAACTAGTGGCTATCATTTTCATTGAAGGTTGGGTGATTCCTCCTCCTTGATACGACAAGTGCTAGCACAGACTTGTGCTCCCTATACCATCGCGTATATATTGGGAGACCACAATAGGCTTAAACCCTGTATCCATAGGAAACTAAGTTTGTCGCCTTATAGATCGCAATGCACTGAACACAGCATTTGGGAAGACTAACTGCCGTACATAAGTCCTTGGTAATTTCGTTTTAATTTATCACCAAGGTGTATATTGTAGTTTTGTGATTGGTTTGGCAATCCCTTTGTCTAGATTTTCCAAAGTAGTCACCTTCGTTCCTTTTCGACTCTTTAAAAGAAAAGGTCCATCTAATCACTTTTCCTTTCAGACTCATTAAAAATCGAAGGAGACTAGAGTCATCTTTAGCTTTTTCTGGACTCTTAAAAATTGAAAAAGAAAAGTTGTGTCCGAAGTGTCGTTAAAATTAATTGACTGCGAATAACAACCGTATTCCTTAGTTGATCTTAGGTTGAGACATATGGCAACAAATCTGAAGTCCATTGGTCAAGGAATCTCTTTTGATGGGAATCCCATCCCTTTTCCTTCTTTCAGAAATATTAGTTCTCTTTATATGGCTACATTATCCCTTCCGGGACTTACCATTGACCTGCCAGTATGGCTGTTTTCAACCTCTTTGGTTCAAAATGTCGTGATTTCTCCACAATTGAGTAAACCTTCAACTAGACAAAATCAACCTCGAGTTGATCCTAAAATTGATCCATTGCCTTCTTCCTTCTTTGTTTCTTCCTCCCCTTCTTCCTCTTCGCTTGGTGAAAGTATTGATACTAGTAGCCAGGTGGCTAAGAAGAAGAAGAAAGGGAAGGAGAAGAAGAAGAAGCTAGTTCAACAAGGGGACAACCAAGAAACCATTGCTCTGAATGCAACATCTAATGAAAATCCATCCATTAAGTCTCACAAAGTCAAATATCCATGCACAATTTGTGCAGAAGAACATTTTCATCGAAATTGTCCTTACTTTCCTCGGATCTTGAAAGAATGGTCTTCCCATTCACAACATCCCATGTCATCAACCTCTAGAGATCATGTTAGTAACACATCATTGACTAGTGATAGTAAAGTTCATGGACAGAAGGGAAAGGTCAGGATTCCATGTAGGTTATGTGAAGGTAATCATTCCTTTCACCTTTGCCTCTTTTTGGATGAAGACAAAAGAGTGTTGCATAACCGTATTGCTTCACCGCAACGACTTCCATCTGGTTACAGGAAACTCTCCCTAAATCCTTCACTAGTTGATGAACCGACTAGCCAAAATCAACCATCGGTCGAAACCACTCTCTCTGAAAGTGAATCCAATGAGTCTATACCCAACCCAAATCAACAGGTTGAGGCAAAATTTGACTTGAGTTCATCTTCAGCAAATCGTACCTTTTCCGAAGAGAGTGAAAATGATACCACTCAAGTTCTTTTTTTTTACTTTGGATTCTAATGAGCTTGGGGGAAATCCACCTGTTCCATCAAGACAGGAGGAAAACCATCCAATTCTTGTAAATCAAGAGGTTAATTCTCCTGTTTTGACTGATCTGAATTGGATCCATGAAGAAAAATCAAAGAACCATGGTTGTATTAGGTCAGGATAGACTTCAAAGAATTAAGAGCAGTGATCAACAACACCTCTAAAATAGTGGCAGTGGGCAGCCAGCGTGGAACGACGAGGACCTCGGTCAAAGCGTGCTGACCGAGGCCCATGGAGACTGCATAGGAGGCCAAACTAGCCCCTGGGAAGCCCGAATCGCGAAACGAAGGTAGTTTTTGATGTGCGATTAGCGAAAAAATCCTCGAGAAGGAGGGGCCCCGAGTGCTCAGTCGCATGAGAGCCAGGAAAACCATGGGGAAAAAAGCTAAAGCCTAAGGAGGGACCCGTGCTCCAAAAACCGGTGGTATTTATCGGAGGCATCCTTGGGCGGTAAGCAGATTTGGAAAAAACATAGCGATTCCACTCAGTGCCCAACACATGGAAAGTGGAGGAGAGAGAAAACTGCCACTCATCGCACACTAATGGTCGAGCAAGTCAATCATGTGAAATGAGCGAATGGCATTAGATCTGGGGGACCCAGATCAGACGGCTGATATCGCACCCAATGGGGAGACCAAATTTAACGAGGGATTAAGCTGCAATCTGAAATAATTTGAGGTTTGATTTGAACACCAAGGTGGTGGATGACTCATTCCACGACATAACTAAAGAACCAAACCAACGAAGCAGTTGGCACAGTTCATACGAGTACAAGTGGCCGCTCCCTGTGAGCCTGATGATGACAATAGGACAAGGAAATCCAAGCGAAGCTACAGCAGGCGATCTGACTGAGTTGGAAGGGGAATTTAATAGCCATGAGCTCGAATGGATTTAAATCCATGAACAAACCAATAGAAGAAAAAGGACAGAAAGAAAGGAAGAACAGAGAAGAGAAGACAGAGAGAGAAAAAAGCAGAAGGAAGACAGAGGGCCGAGCTGACAAAAGGCAGCGTTGAGCACTAGAGAGCTTGAGAGATTCGAGCCATCCTTGAGGGGGATTTTTCAGGACCAAGCACCACATTAGGCTCCTTCCATTGTAGACCCGAGAGGTCAAAACGTTGGTAAGGTCAAGAGTCTGTGCACTCTAGTGGCTTGGGGAATCCAAGAACCACCCTGCAAAGCAAATCTGTTTCGGGAAACTCATATTGAGCTCCTTCTTTGTAATTCTCTACTTTAAGACAAAATAAAAGAAGGCCACCACTGAGAGCTGGACCAGAGATGTAGCCCTGGAGGATAGGGTGAACTCCTTATTAATTTCTTGTGTTCTTATATTTTCTTACTGTGTTTCTCTGCTATTTATCGATCTGTTGCCTAAATAACCTAGACACACACCAGCACATGCGTTTGTAATACCTTCATCTAATAATTCTTTAACTGAGATCACTCATAGGGTGATCATCAGATCAAGTGGTATCAGAGCTCTAGGCTGTAAGGTTAGACAAGCTTGTGTTGTTTTAGCTATTGAATGCTCACTAGATCAAAGCTCAAATTAGGAGAAGGAGGGTTGGTCAAAAATATCCTGAAATTGGGAGAGTCTATCCTCGGAAGACAATGTCAGAGGAAGGTTCTGTGGGGCCAGACCCTCAATTCATAGAAATTTTCCTAGCTATAAATTCTATGGTAGAAGAAATGTATAGGGACTTTAGAAAGCATAAGGATGAAGATTCTTCAGGTTCTAAACAAGACAAAGAAGAAGTTGAGTCTCATTCCCATGACCACTCAAAAGGAAAAGGGAAAGAGGAAAACTTTCTCACACCTGCTAATAGCCCCGTGCATAATATAATAAGAAAGCATCTTTGATCAAGCTAGATGTTAAATTTGACTTGCCTATATATGATGGAGAGCTAAATGCTGAAAAGTTGGACAATTGGATTAGACAAATTGATGTGTATTGTAGAGTACAGAACATCGATTCAGACAAGAGCAAGATTCAGCTAGAAAGCCTACGCCTAGGAGGCACTGCCTTGGTTTGGTGAGAAGGCAGAACCCAAGCTGACATGAAAAGACATGGTAAGACTATCTCTGTCTGGAGTGAATCTGTTTCTGCAATCAAGAAGCAATTCTATCCTTTGGCCTACATGCAACAAGCCATGATGAGTTGGCAAACTCTTCGGTAGTTGAAAGGGCAAAGTGTGCAAGGGTACACTCTAGAATTTAGAAAGAAAGCATTGATTCTAGGAATCTCATTAGACTCACCATAGACTCTTTTGAAATACATTGGTGGTCTACACAGCTACATGAGGCATACCATCCTCATGTTTAATCCCACTAGTATAGATGAGGTGTCTGTACAAGCTACTCATCTAGAAACTAGAGGAAAAAATGGAAATCCAGAAGTTGGGGGACCATCCGAACCCACTGCAAGCAAGAGTAAGGAGAAAAGAAAGCAGAAGTGGAAATCAAGGAAGGCTAACACTGCATAGAAAAGCAAAGATTCATGCACTCACTGTAAAAAGGATGGGCATGATGATGAGAATTGTTGGATTTTGCATCCAGAGCTAAGACCTAAGAAGTCCGAGGGCAAGAAGAAGACTGCTGCAGCTATTCAGAAAGATTTGGGGTCAAACTCGGGAGATGAAACAACCATTGCAACCACAAG